>BRZM01002280.1:52805-71101 GCA_033238685.1 Lates japonicus
AGAGCTCAGAGCTAAATGAAATGACCAGTTGAGCTTAGTGGTGGAGGCAGTGAGGTCATGTGACCGTGGGTATGGATGGTTTATAGCTAACATCAGCTGAAGATTATCTGATGAACTAAATGTACTTCAGAGTATGCAATTTTTGTTGGTCATAGTTTTATTTCTGCCGTGAAAAAAAAATCCACTGGCCTTTTGTTGAGGAACCAGGGTGATGCTAACTTCCGGGTTGGACTACAACAATATATGCGTCCCTGCACTACTCCATTTACATGAATATAGGCCAAGTTCAGGCAAACCCCGACACTGGGTAAAAAATCCAGCAAACATTTTACACCTCGATTGCACTAACTAACTAATCAATATGCTGCAGTGTCAATACAACCTGGTGTCAGGTGATACAGTGCTGTGAGAAGTATTTCTGTAGGGCTCAGATTAAAAATGTCGGGCTGCCTTAGCTTCCATGTTGAAAAGTGAAGGTTAGTTACCAGACTTTTACAGATACAACAAATAGCTGGGTGACATTTGAGTCCTTTGTCCCACTTGATAGTTGAGAATCAGCAGTGAGTTTAAATGATTAAAAGTTACCCAATATCTATATTGTCAGTCTTCAGTTATTTTCTCATATATGTTTTGTCTACTTATCTTTCTACACATTAGCAGTAGCAGGATTCTCTACTGTATGACAGGACCAAACACAATAAAATCCATGTGTAGTTTTCAGTCACTTACAACCTACAACAGATATTTAGTTACTACCAAAATTAATGTAAATGTGTGACATTTTAAAGTATACAGGCTTCAGAGAAGATGGAGATAATTGTAAAAGTTTGTGTTGTTGTTGTCATCATTTTCTCTACTATGAAACTTCGCTGTCCTCCTCCACCTGCCACAGATTGCAGCACCAGGTTGTTTGCTCCACCAGGCATATGATAATGATAACATGCGGTGTATAGAATATATAAATACATTTAATTGAATGCAGTTGTCAGAGAACAATATTCATGAATTAGCGATGGACTAGCGGTAACCTCGGTATCCTGTGACATCATAACCTGCCGCCGTGGAGCTGCGCCTCCCTGGACTCCGGGTATGCAGTGGGGCTGTTACTGGTGCTTAGTACCCGGTGTCACGCCCCTGCTGGGTGTGTTGATGCCCCACGCCTGCAGGGTGGGATTGCGGTAGATCTGTGAGGTCGTCCTGCCCCTGTGCCTGACGCCCACCACGGATACGGATACCCTCCGCCCGTGCCGCCTCCCGGCGCCGCCGTCCTGCTCCTCGCAACCCGCGACACACAGCATCCCCCTCCCAGCATGGAGATGGCGCTGAGGCAGACCAACATATGCACTCCCCCCACTTTCATGCTTCATGCTGGCAAATCATTGGTCTGTAGAAGGTCTGGACAACCTCGTCGTGGTCCCGCCACAATTATAGCGTAGAAAGCCCGCGGTAAGAATAAGCCCCCGCCGGCCTGTGTGACTCTTCACTGCACCTAGGGCCCTCCCAGGCAAAAGTGCACTGCATCTGGGGCGTAGTGCAAGGACAATAGCACCGGAGATGACCATGAGAGCAGAGGCCTGCAGGTCGGGAGGAAGAACCAACATGGAGTTATGGGTCTCACACTGGAAGGCCCCGTGCTCTGGTACACACTCCATCCACAGGCTCATGGCCACCAACCGTGACGATGTTGGGCCGATGTGGCAGAGGTCTGCCAATGGCAGCACTGTAGCGACCAGGGTGCCCTACCATCCCCATGAGCCCAGGAAAACCCATCCCGGCTCCAGAGCTGCTGATGCCATGGCCCACGACTGTGATGGGAGAGACCCAGGGCAAGTCAGTCCTCCGTTCATTTAAACCAACTTTAATGGATATAAGGCTGTCAATGTTTTTTAACATGGAGTTATTTTACCATGTTATTCATCAGGCGTCATGTATTTTGTTGCTAGCCTTGTAGTCACACCAAACAACTTTCTGTACTTTTGTACTTGCAGCCATTTGTTTCTGCTGGTTTCCTGATTACAGTGTGTGTTTGACATGACGTGAACGTGGCAGTGATCCATGTCTGGGAAACTAACCCACTCTCTGTGACAAAATCCACAAACACATGAACACAACCACACCTCAACTCAAACCATAGTCTTATACAGTAGATGGGGTGGAACTATTAATTTCAACACTTCATGACTGTAACTAAATCACCACTGCAAACTTTGGTAGAATGACGGGTCATACAGGTCGTTTTTCTACAGCAGATATTCAGAGAGTTTAAGTTTATATTTCATTAATTTCCCGATTGTTCCCCAAACGTTGTTTTGTTTTTGACCAGTGCAGCTGCAGTGGATGATTTGGCTCTTTTGAAACTCTGTTAATCTTGTGTTGGCATGAAAATTAAAATGCTAGCTGCCAGACATCATTTAAATGCTACTTGACATTCAAGCTACTTCATCCATCTCTCTGAGAGTATAACAGTATTAAATCAAAATGAAGTCCTTTCCATGAGGTGTCAACATTATTCCATCCACTGCTCATACACTCCAAGTATCCTGTCACCTGAAAATACAGGAACATGTACCATACACACACAGGCCACATTCATGCGTTACCTAAGACTGCTGCAGGTTATGGAGGAGCCAGACGAGCCGGACCAGCCGAGGATTTGTTTGTTTGCTGCAGGAGCTGAAGTTGCAGTTGGAGTGGAGGATGTGGAGGTAGAGGATGAAGACAGCCTGTACTGATTGTATTCACCACTGGTGTGTCTGTTGAACCTGCTCCTGCTTCTTCAGTGGAAAAAAATGTAGGTTTTTTTTCTCTTTTTCTTCTTGCTGTATCAGACTCTGACTGCTTCCTCAGACCTTGACATAGTCGCAGCTGTTGTTGCTGCTGCTGCTTTACTTTCAAATGGCACTTACTCTGCTGGCTGCATTGGACCAAAAGAGTCAAAAAACACTTTCAGAACAAAGGCTGTTTGAGAAGTAATACAGTCCTTTGAGTTCAATATACTGCCTGTTGCTGACGACTGTCTACTTAGTCTCCCTGACACCGACTCTTGTCTCTGTCTCGGTCAGATGTTCTGCTGTCTTTGTTTGAGTGTGAGATCTCTGTCTCCTCATCCGGACCTTCACACACTGACACCTCTGACAGTGACACACACATCCTCTTTGCCAGCCAGGTTAATCATTCTCTCATCCGTCATGTCTCCCAAAACAGACCTTTGGTAAACCATTGGCCGCAGCTCAGTCCAAAAATGAAAACATGAGCAGACCCCTGTAACAGAACAAATGTGTCAGGATATCAGGTTTCTGTTTGGTTGAGTGTTGCGTTACACTGGAAGAGCTCAAAGACTTATCCTTTCATGTTTCAGGAGAAAGTGTCTCAGCTCACTCTGCATATTTTTGTGTTTTTTAATTAAAGAACAGCAATGAAATAATCTGCCCTGAAGCAAGAAAAGGAGCAATGAGAAATGCTAAAATGCTTTTGAAATAATGTTTTTTACTTCAATTTCATTTAATCTAGTTTTTGTTTTACATATTTTATTTATGGGTTTCCCAATAGACACGTTTCCCACTGTGTGACACAGGATGGTGAAGACAGACATTGGACTAAAGGTAAACAAAGTGTTAATGCTGGCCTGCTCCTTCTCTAATTCTCCACCTGACTTTCTTCTCAATCCTTCATTCGCTCAGTCAGACAGGTCATGATTTTTAGTTCATTATTCCAGTCCATAATCATCAATGTTTGTTTGTTGTTTTATTTCAAACAGTAGAGCCTTGTTTTCTGTCCAAGCTCCAACACTCAACAACACATTTTTGGCATTTGTAAAGAATATTCATTGGTGTTTATCAGAAATGTATTTAATTGCTTTCTTAATTCATCAGTTTGTTTGTTTTTATCATATCTGATTATGATTATTAAACAATGTAAATGGCAAAAATTATGGCACCTTCCAGACTCCAGATTCCAGACCAAACTTGGCTGCTGTTTGTGCATTGTCATCCATCAAATGTTTGCTTGGGGGGGTATCAGGTTGAAAACTGCCAGTGCTGAGATCAAATCAAAGACATCAAGTCATAAAAAAACAAACAATACATACCATGGCAGTGTATCTACAGATGACAGATGAAGATCCCTCGTCGGTCGGTGTCATTGTCACCTGAGCTGTTTACATATGCCATCAGAGAGTGTGTATCAGTGTCAGTATTTACAGTCACCCAGTTTGCTGCTGATCTGGATCCTGAAGCTCGACCCTTTTGGTCTCTAATCCCTCCAACCGGCCCTCACATGGCAGCAGCATCATAATGGGATTAGCGCGTAATCCAGTCACTTCCCCTCTGAGGCAGACTGAGAGGGCAACGTCCACACACTCAGAAACACTGAGCCATTATTATAAACCACAGAGGGGCATTATCTGGACGCGCTGCATATTAATGAGGCAGCTCCGGTCAGCCCATGCCCCCTTTGTTATACTGTTGTCACTGTCTGGTGGTCAGTTACTGTGAATGAATGAGAGGGAACGTAGAATATCATGAAGCATAATGTTAATCAAAACATAGTAAACCATCAAAATAAAAAACTTTAGTTGATGTAGCACTCTGAAACAGGAAGTCATGCTCTAAATGGCCGTAACTATGTTCTCATCTGAACTTTACGGCTCTTTCTGACAATGTAGCCAAACAAACTTTGTTCCTCATCTGCTTCTTCTGCAGAACCAGTCAAGCTTTATGTTAAATCCCAGATTGTCTCTGTTTAAACACATCTTGAGACGTTATCTCTGGAATCATTGTCTAAATTGTTGTTGGCATCAAAACCCTACAACCTGCCTCCTCCACCCCCTACCAGCTAAACTTTCCAAAGATCTCTGGTCAGTTTTATATGGTCAGCTGTTTATTGTTGCATCATCAAGAGATACCCTCCTTATGTGCCTCCAATAGAAGTGATGGGGGACAACTTCCACTATCCTATTTGTGTGTTAGCTCAATAGGAAAACAATGTTCAGTGAAAAAGATGTTAAACTCTGGAGGATATCCACTTCAACTGACTCAGACTGTTGAGGCCCCATATCAGCTTTAAATAAACTTTTGAATTAATTTTGCACAGGATAGCAACTGTGGATTTTGTCCCCCATCTCATACACTTAAAGAACCTTGAAGAGTTTCTGTACAATTTAAAATGGCCCACTGTTGTCTCACAGCGGGGACCTGAATATGAATATGATGAAGGAAAAGCAGAAAACAAGGAGGATGCAGTTTGAGGCTCATGCCACGAGGTGGAGATAAAGAGCCTGCCGTGTTCAAGCTGCAGCCATGTGTTTGAAGAGTGGAGCAGCCTGGAGTGTTGGGTATTTGGTTATTAGAAACTTTCTTCAGTTACAATTTGATGTTATCTAAGGGACATACACAGACACTGCTGGTGCTTTTTAAATTATTGGTTTTTGTTTTCTCCTTCTTTTTTAAAATTCTTATTTATTTCACAGTCGGTCCTCATCACAGCCCTCCAACTCCACATGATAAATTTGGTTTACAAGCTCATTCACTCTTGCTGACCTTCACACAAATCTGTTTTTTATTTTTATTTTTATATTTACAGGTGTATTGTGTCTCCAAATGCCAAGACTGCAACTGATAAAAAGGAGGAATGCAACTGTTGTCATCCCTGCTTCCCTTTAAGAGTGGAGTATAAAGTATACACACTCATCAGCCACTTTATTTGGTACACCTGTTCAACTGCTCATTAACACAAATATCTGGTCAGCCAATCACATGGCAGCAACCCAATGCATTTAGGCAACAAAACGAGGAAGAAAGGTGATTTAAATTTGAATGTGGCATGGTTGTTGATGCCAGACTTAATCAGGCTATTGTATTAAGAACATAAGCACATTTCTTCTACATGTGTCTATAAACTCTGTTCGGCATTTATTTACTACAACTACAACTGTATTACATCAGTGGATTATAGTTACTGATGCATACACATGTATGGAACATTCTATTGTCTCCAGTGGCATCCAGTGGCAGGCCGTGCATGTCAGACCTAGGCCTTCACTGGTGTCTCGAATGAGGTTCTCGACCTCAGTGCTGCACCTGTGTCCATGACAGGTGTTGGTCTTTGTGCAGTTTCCGTAGTGTAGTGGTTATCACGTTCGCCTAACACAACGGGAAGCTGAGATTCCCTGATTCATGCAGGCTCACCAAAACTGGACAATAGAAGACTGGAAAAATGTTGCCTGGTCTAATGAGTCTCGATTTCTGCTGCGACATTCAGATGGTAGGGTCAGAATTTGGTGTAAACAACATGAAAGCATGACATCTGCCTTGTGTTGACTTTGGACCTGGTATAACTGAGCTTTGTTTAAATGCCACAACAGCCAACTAGTACTGGATTATGTCCATCCCTTTATGACCACAGTGAAACCATTGTCCTGCTTCCAGCAGATAGCAGCATCTTGTCTAGAACTCAAATCATCTTCAGCATTAAACTGAGTTCACTGTACTCAAATGGCCTCCACAGTCACCAGATCTCAGTCCAGTAGAGCACCTTTGGGATGTGGAGGAACAGAAGACTGGCATCTGCAGCAGCTGTGTGATGCTATCATGTCAATATGAACCAAAATCTCTGAGGAATGTTGAATCTACGCCTGGATCATATGTGTGGATAATTTAGGATTGGGCTGCACAGAAAGAATAAATAATATATTAATAATAATTAATATAAATGATTTCACTTTATTGACTATTGTAGTCTGCGGGGTGTTTTATTTTGAAAAATGGCCGGAATCTCTGCCCATCACATCTGTCTGTGCCTCCTGATACAGCTTGACACATACCTATCTCTGTTACAGGTGTGAAGCGCGACTAATTAAGACAGCTAGCTAACTAGCTAAAATGAGTAAAAAACGAATGTCTGTTCAGAGCTTCTTTGAAAAAGGGAAAACGTCCCAATGATGATACAGCAGACAAACCTAAGACTTGTTAAGAAAACCAAAGCTGCATTTAGTGGGAAATACCAGGATTCCTACTTAAAATAATGCTTTATCGCGACAGGTGATCCATGCTCCATGCCCCCTCTGCATAATACGTGGCAACATGTTGTCAAATGAGGCAAAAACTGCTTCGACACAGAGACAAAGCACCCTGCGTTAAAAGACAAGCCTGAGCCCAAGTTCTTTGAAGAAAAAAACATGAACAAGAAGGACAGAAGCAAGTCTTCAGGGCTAACACAGCCACAAGTGAAGCTGTATTGAGTGCACCGTACTCCGTGGCTAACTGTATTGCTAAGGCTAAGTCTCTCAGTGTTGTTGAAGAGCCGGTGTTGCCTGCTGCTGAGGACACCTGCCATGAAGTTGCTCCCTTTGATTTGGCGTTATGGTGAGTTGTATTTATTATGTGCTTTACGTTTGTTTGTTTTTATTCCGGTAATCTTAGAGCGCCCTCTGCTGGTCTGTTCCGCTGCTAGGCTTTAAATTTTGAATTCTGGCATGTCAATACAGTTCACAATTATCCTCATGTTAGTTCAAGATTTAACTAAAAAGTGACAGCCCCAGTCAAATGTAAACACACAGACATCATACACACTTTACTAATCTTGAGCGTGGTATCGTGGGATCAGGATCTGTGAACACTCTGGGGTACTGCTCCCTACTACGAGGTACTGCGAGGTATTTGCCACATGTATTGAATTAGAAAGGATTGTGAAGAGCACATTGGCCACACTGTAATAACAAATAAGATAATAATGATACTAGAGAGGGAGCTCATCTGTAATCTCCTGCTTACAAATGCTTTTGCTCCTGAATCACAACCCTCCACACTTTTCATCGCGATTGCCCAGTTTTCCATCCTGACTGTCACCACATACCCCAGAGCTCTTCTAATTTATTACAGGCAGCTTCACCAGTGGATTGTACTGATGCCACAATGGTATTTATACTCCAAAGCATTCAACTGTTTGTTGGCAACATCAAGAGTCACTTGCAGTCTTCCTGAGACAATAATAGAGTGGAGACATAAGACAACGCATTTGATATTCAAATCAGACTGGATTGAGGGAGTGCCAAATTCATAGAGTGAGAGACATCAAAAGATAGAGAGAAAAAGGTGGGAAGTGAACGGGAGGCCAGCACGAAGGTGTCCTGCGTGCATGAATATAAATAGATAGACTGTAAAAGCGAAAAAAGAAGTGAAAGGGCAGGGGTTCCTATGTTACAGCAAGTGCATCTCTAAAAGCAGTGTAGGAGGTCTGTATAGAAATGATCAGTGTTATACTTTTTAAGAAGAGGGTTGTGTAATCTCAGCACAGGGCTATGCTAGATTCACTTCAGTGTTTTTTGTTTTGTTTTTTTTGTTTTTTTTTTAAACTTTATTTACTTCTGCAGTATTCTTGGTCAGTTGCTGTTTGTCCCAGGGCCATTGGGAACTAGCTTCATCTGTTACTTAAAGTATTGCTGTTATTAAAATACAAATATAATTTTTTTAAAATCACATAACAGTTACTACAAATATTTCAGAAGCGGTACAGTGACAGATTAGTATTCTCTTGACCTACTGACTGAATTGCACTTTATCCATATATTCTGCATTTTTGTGCTGAGCAGGGAACAAACATAGGAGAAAAGGTGATATGAAGCGGAACTTCATAAAGATAGTCTAAAACAATCTAAAACGATACTGTGAGACAACAGACATTTATCAGCCATCATCTGTGTCCATTGGGTTATGTACAGAACCTTTGCTACATGCAACCAGATCCTTAGTGAGAGCTGTGTCCATATTCTCAGCAGAAAGTCATCCACATTCTCATTGAGCACTGGACTCCATCACACAGTCCTGTTTGTGATTTTTATGGGTAGAATGTGTAGGTGCAGAGGAGCTGTGGAGAATGTCCAGTACAGTGACCTCTGGTTTGATCAAGAAGTGACCCCCCCAGCATGCACTGGGATGGTTTGCAGCCAAGAGGGAGGGGTTGGGATGAGAGTTATCCCCTACAGGGTACTCAGTAGGGCACCTGTGAGGTTGGGAGTGTGTTGATTACCTAAATACAGGAGTCTAGATAGCTTGGGATTTTGTTAACAAGTGAAGGTAAGACAGATCAGGACACTGACAGACTGATGCAGAGTTGACATTAATGTCCCAGCCCTCACCTGTGTGCTTTGTGTAGTGACTGAAAGAATGAGGCTACATCCACAATTTTTGAGCCCCTAAAACTGAGACTTTTGGAAACGCTGCTGGCCATGTTTTAGTTTGAACATTCCAGGGTTGTGTTTTAGTCTGGACAGGCAGAAACTGTGATCATGCAGACACCCACATTCACTTCTTGATTTGGTCTTATCAGTCGTAACATATCCTTCCCTGATTCATCACGCTCCTATCATGTGACCCTTTACCCTGAAGAAAACAAACAGCATCAGCCTCAACTTCAGGTGGTGAATGCAACATGGATAATGAATTAAAGAATTTCTGATCTTGGTGTCTTTGCTAATAGCAACACAATGACATCCTGCAAGGCACTGCATTGGCCAATCTAAGCACATAGTCTTGTTGGATGTAATGTGAACTTGTAATGTGAATGCCATATTTCTGCTGTTTACCTTGCCCCTAGCCTCTTGCATTGATCAGAATGATCAGAATGATCAATGCAATGCATTCCAGGCACATCCAACTTGGATAAGACCTCATGTTAGACCAAGAGCACACAAAACTGCTGTCCTTGAGTGTACATGCCTGGCCACACAAATCAAGAGATGTAGAGATGCTAGTTGGCCTTCTTAGGGAACTGAATGACTTAACTCTTAACTTAATACTCTCTGCACTGGGTGCCCCAAAAAATAAACACTCAGTAACCTTACTTACCATGCTTCAAACCATCTTCAAATGCCGTCCTCAGATATGTACTCGCGCACGCAAGAGACCGAATACAGCAGGGAGATTTGCTGACTGACAGAGATGAGAGATGGTGAAACACTGTTGACATTTTTAAAAATTTATATATATATATATATATATATATATATTTGTCAAATTAGTCATTAGTCAAATAAGACTATGGTGGGCCCAAAGGAGACTGTGGCGGGTCACCATAGTCTCGGTAATTAATGGGAAACACTGCTCATAGTGATTGATGGGATTATTGATTATTGAATCTCCAGTTCCCCACACCTTTATCTGTCCAGACCACAACTTTACTGTTTTAGTTCACTCTCACTGCTCTCTGTGTCATTCTGGCCGCAGCAGCAGGCAGCTGTTTCTGTAGAGAACAAGCTGTTAAAAACAAAAACAAACAAAAAAAACAAAAAACACTGTCCACTACCTGCTCAGCAACAAACAGCAGACAGGTAGAGAACAGCTGGTGAACATAGCAAAGAATTTAGCAGCTCAAGAGCCTGATATTTCTCTCAGCAGTTGGTAGAGACCAAAAACGGAGCTAAAAGTGAGTATAAGTCTTGAACTGAACACTGAACATTAAATATTTAATGCTGAATATTGGTGCTAGATTCATCAGGTGGACTCATAGACCACATGATCATGATGGTCTGTGACTGCTGAGTGATGATACATCACTTCACAGCTTGTTTCCACTGCCTCTAAATGACGTAAAGAAATCAGTTATTGCAGGTTTAAAGAAAATACTGGGAATTGCATCAAAGAACAAAAATGTATCTGAAGTAAGACATTATTGGTGATAATGGTAGCCCACTGATTTTATTATGTCCATGGTTTGTAGCTCACATTGTAACGCTCTGTCACACAAATCTTGAATAATGCGACTTTACTGTTCAGCAGACATCTTCCTGCTCAGGGTTCATCCTGAATGCACTGTACTTTTAAATATATGCATTGACATAAGATGGTTCCCCTCATTTCTATGCTTTATCCTCTTTTCCTCCCACTCTAGTCCCCCCTCTCTCCAGTCTCATCATTATTCTCCCACCACCCTTCCCTCAAGATTCAAATGTAAGCTGCCTATTCACTGGCCTATCTAATCCAAACTTAATCAGAGGCACACATACACTGCCACAGATAGATGAGGAGGGACAGGGAGATGGAAGAGTGAAGGAAGAATGGATTGCAGAAAGAAAAACCATGACTGAGAGGGAGACAAGTCAAGCCAAAAATACAGGAGAAATTAAAAACAAGGCAAGACAGAGACAGACAGTTTGAGTGGCAGACAAACAGGAGGAACATGGAGAGGAGGGCGCACAGATGGTTCTCTCCAATGACAAGCAGCACATCAGACAGGATAGGAGCATCTCTGCCAGGGGAACAAGTAGATTCATGGAGTTCCCTTTTGAAAAAGCAGAAAAATCTGTAGGCGTATCTGTGTTCAGAAGCTAACTGAAAATGGGCATTTGACAAAATAACAGAGATGAAATCTGAACTCTAGGTGGACTCAAAATTTTCCCAGGATTTTCAACTATATTTCACAGCTTTCATCAGTGAGTGGAGTTTCCTCAGTTCTCATGTGATCAGAAATTGCCTAGAATGTAGGTGGCAGATAACAACAGGAACTGACAATTGATTTTCACAGCCAGTTCCAATATCAATATTGAAGAGTTTGATAATTCAGTAAGACAAGATACATCGACTGCTATTGTTTTTAGCATAACCATAGATAAGGTTTCTCAACATACAGTATCACACAACAGAAAACATAATATTAACTACAGAAAACACAATGAAAATTTAAAATCCCAAATCAAAGCACTGGCATTTCTGTCTGCTGACATACATGCAGGTACTCTTGTTGTTGTTGTGTTGGGCTGTATTTCAACAGATCAATGGACTGACTGATTTATAAATTTACCTGTTGGATAACTGAAAGACTGACTGGATATCAGCAGGAATGTCAGATAGCAGCTTTACAGTGGTAACAAGGAAAATGATACTCTACTAGATAGCATAACAGAAGACACAATTATTCTAAGTCTATGATGATGATGGATTTACATTATTGAGGACCTCATTAAGGTTGGATAGTTGTATTTTGCACAGTGCAGTGAAAGATTTCGCTGTGAATTTCCTTGGCATTTTCACCTTGGCCAAATGATTAATGCTTTTCTGGCATCATGTTGGAGGGAGATAAAAGAAAACGTTCCTTGAGAAATGGCAAGCAAATAAATGTATATTATCCATTCAAGGCCAAAAATAATTACTGCTCCTGCACCATTGTGTTTTAGAAAATAGCTGCAGGCTGCACTCATAAGCTGCATGTACTCACACAGACAGACACACACACGCTCAGCCCTGCATCAAACCAGCATGAAACTATCTGCTTGACTGTTGAGCTCACTCAACTCAAACACTTGCCCTTTATGAAAGGGTTCCCTTTGATTTCACCTCTCTGTCCACTCCAGCCTGTGGCCTATTTTCCACACGTCCCGCCCTTCAGTTTCTCATTTGGCTCTAGAATAGGATGTTATCTGCATATTAATCAAACAAGGTCCCTCTGTAATTATACAAGGTACCCATGCATGAGACATGGCCAGCACAGGACATGTTAATGTTTAAGCTTCTATTCTGATGAATGGATGAATTTATTTGATGATTTAAATGTACAGATTAAAAGCAGTTACAGTCAAGAATAAAAAAATAAAAACCTGAAGACTTATTCCCTTTGTGGTCCTCCCCATTTAACAATCAGCATGACAAGAAAAACCCATGACAAATACACACATACCAACTATATGTTCTGAGTTCACGTCATTAAATAAATGAGGTTATAAATTACAGAGAGACCATCTTTTCAGTGCCACTCTGATGTGATCAGTGGTAGTTCCACCGAGCAGCTGCAGAAAGAAGAATGTATGTGTTTTTACCCATCAAAATAAGTACACAGGTACAGTTTTAGATAATTCTACAGGAGATTACTTGAAAAAGTCACAAGATTGTTTTGTGTCTCTCAGAGTTTATTTTCCTCTTGCTGCCACCAAGAGGCAGCATAATCTAAGTGAGCACGAACCATAGATACTAATTCAATTCCCATCCCAAATATGTTCTTCAATTTTGCTGGTAATTAGACTTTCCCTCACTTTTATGGGCTCAAATGGGGTCAATAAGATTTTGAGCTTGTAAAGGGACATTCACAAATAATACCAAAGTTTGTAGTTGTAAATCAACCTTTGTAACCTTAGAGACATAAAGTGTGTGTATAAGTAGAAAAGATAGATTTGTTTAATAAAAATTACACTGTAAAATGTCTGAGCGACAGATATCAGTGTTTAGGTTACACAAAGACCCTGTGAATAAGAAGCCCTTTAGTGAACGTCTGTGTACAGAGCTGGAGGGCTGTTTTCATGTTCATCTGCTGAAGGGAAAAAGTTTCTCTGTGCTCACCTTACCTCTACATACCACATGTGGTTGTGACATCACAACCAGTTTAGAGCCAATCATGATCCAACACCCAGCTTAAACAAGTGTGATGTGGAAACTTGAAGACATCTTGTGTCCAACAGTTAAACTTGTAAATATAATAATAATAATAATAATAATAATAATAATCATAATAATAATAATAATCATAATAAATATAATATTTAGGTGACCTAAAACATGTTAGTGAGCGATCTTTAAGAACATTCTTAAGACAGAGAAAATACTTCCAGCCCACTGACTAACATCCATGGTTTGAACATGCTGAACTGCATTTGAACAAGATGCTTAGGAAAAAAAAGTGAATTACCAAATATGAAGTTACTACAAGTCTTTGAACAAAGGGCAATTGAACAAATTATTCAAATCAACAAAGTGATTAATGATTTCCACCTCTAGTTTGGACACTGTCAAATTATACCTTGGATGAAAGAGTTAGTTTGAAGCTCTCTGAGGATTTCATAGTGACTGTCAGAGAAACCTCAGCTTTAGAAACCTGTATTATATGGCAAAGGCATTCCAGTTATTGTGTCTTCTGTTACCATGTATGTGAAAGTAAAATATGAGATATTATTATAGGAGGGGTGTGTGTGTGTGTGTGTGTGTGTATGTATGTGTGTTATTGAAGATAAAGCTGGCTCGTGATACTCTGCTCTTCTTAGTTTCAGGCACCATATATATATCATCTGCATACGCACTGGCTCTTCCTCTCCCGGGCAATATGTGCTGTGCGGACTGTGAGAGTGGCTGCTGACGTCTGTACACACAGAGAGAGACAGTCATGTGTATAGGCTGTAAAACGGGCAGTCCTTTTGCAGGAGGCAGTTCCTGCTTCAGAGTTTCAAAAAAAAAAAAAAAAAAAAAAAACATGGGGTGACAGGGAATACACACATGTGCACACTGTACCTGTGTACAACTAATAGGAGTAGAAATGGAGGGTGGGTGGATGATTCAGAATCATCTTCACTCTACATTTATCTGTTACTTCTCCTGCGAGGTCTGCTGGGCCACATTGCCCTTGGGTTGAGGTGGGGTTTGCCGTGTGTCCTTATATGTGTGTGAAAATCTAACAGGGGCTATTCTGGAAGAGGATCTCTGTCTATTTTGCATTTTTACGCTCATGTCTCTCTGCTGTTAGTGATATTGGGCGTCATGGCTGCTGCAGGCATTGATCTGCACAGCTGCTCGGAGGAAGGCAGTGTGATGACCAGTGTGGGTGTGTGCTGGTGAGACGTGTATGGTGTTTGCGGTGCAGGCGCGGGCGGCAGGCTCTGTTGACGGTGTGCTGGCGGCCTGCACGCACACGCATGCACGCCTCGCTGCACGCTCACTGCTTTCTGCTCGAGATGAACTGTTGCCTCCTGTCTGGGTTTCTGCGCTTCGAGGTTTCGCGATCACTGAAATCGACTGGCTCTTTCGTCAGGTGGTGACGGTGTCAAGCTGGGGTGGAAATCCGTGTCACTTTGTTGTTGGTGTTGTTCGGTGCCCTGTTCGAGGGCACGCGTGCTCGTATTGACGGTGCCTCTCTTGACATCTTATTCAATCTGAATATTATGCAGATCAACAGTCATTCAGACTCAGGCTGCGATGTGGGGTGAATCGTCACTGTTGTTTGGTGCCAAATATTGCTGTTGTGATTGGTATTGATGGTGTTGACCGTGTGCTGTTTACCAGGTTGACTGGACTACAGATATTTGGTTTCACATGCGCGTTTGGCGGGTGGTCATGACTGCTGATTTGACGAATGCAACCACGTGACGTGGTGAGGCGTGAGCACGGAAACTTTTCCGGCGGATGAGACCCTCCCGACTCTGCTGCACAGATCGCAGGCTGTCGTGCCGGTCTTTGCAAACCTGAAACGTCTGAACAGGGGCCACGGTCGCGGTACGATGAAACAAGTCTATCTTTTGTACGCACATGGTACAGGGACCCGATTTTGACAGGCTTTGACCGACCATTTATTGATCAATCACCCTGGCTTTCCGAAATACGACACCATTCGGAAGCCCGTAAAGAGAGACCAGTCTGATTGCCGGCAAATTGATGAGGATGGAGACAGACAGCTGTCTGTGGTTCGTGCTCACTGGAAAATAAACTGCGAGAACGTCTGTTTCAAACAGTCTCACGGCAGGCAAAAGCTACGCGCCGCGACCTAACGCCGCGGCTGCTCGATGAGGGCACTGATCACGAAACCCGGCGCGAAAAAGATGATGCTGTGATTTATGGCCTCGTTTGACAACCGGCGTGAACTCAAGCGCCAGATGACGTGACTGTCGTCATGCGGTAATGGGGAGTTCTGAGAATCGTCTTCGGGTTTACGACACATTGTAACTGCTGTCCGTTGAAATAATCGGCTCGTCGTCCGGGTTCATGAAGACAAACGCTGTCGCAGTGCTGACCGTATTATTATTGTTGTTAATATGCGGATAACTATTACAGGCCAAATGAAGGCGAAGGGCAGACGTGAAAAGCAGGCCGCAGGCTGGGTGAACAGAGAATGATCGAGAAACTGCACTATGAGAACGTCTTTGATTGATGAAACCGGCAATCAAGCGAATGTTCGTCGCGGGACTGTTTCGTGTCTGATGTGATGCGGCACGGTGCTGACCGGCCGACCTAAAACACGGTGGGGCGTGGTCGCGCCGGCGGCTGTACGTTTGACGCCATTCTTCGAGGGGCATTTTCTCCTCGGCGATGCGGCGCGATCTGACGAAGATGTGCCGAGAATCTTCGCTGCGCTGATGTAACGCCGTGCCAATGAGATGCTCAATAATCCGTAATATCGCGGAACTACCAGAACAGATGATTGATGTTCGACCAGCCTGTCTGGCTCAGGCCGCTGGGCTCTTCGGCACGCTGTGGCTTTTATCTGTTCGCGATAGCGGTCGATCTTTCGACCCATCGGCAGGCTGACCGTCGATCGTCCGTGATCTGTTGACTGACCCAGCGCTGTACAACCAGCGGAAATGCCTGTTAAACGATTTTAAAATGCGTGCTGAACTGGGATTCATTTCATTGACCGTTTTCTTACAATGATTGTGTCTTTCTGTGACCTGGCTGACCACTGCCTCCTCGGGTGCATCGCAAAAGCTGACAACGGTCATTCTTCCTTGTCTTGCGGTGTCAAACTCTTCAATACGATGAACGGTACCGTCAGTGTCGATTCCTGTATCTGCTGCGGCTGACCTGGTTTCGATCGCATGAAACGGCTCCGCTCACTGACAAAACTGTGAAGCGCGAAATCACTCGGTACGGTCACTGGGGCTGGTGCAATCGGGCCGGCAGCTGCGGTGCCACGGGCCTGCGCTTTCGGGCTCCATGGTGCCAGTGCCTGGCGGTCTCCCGCCTGGGCTGTGCTGGCGATGGTGGAAGACCGTCTGTGCGCCCTCCTCATGTTGTTGATCTTGCCACTCAAGCTTCCGCCATGCTGCAATCTTGCTGTTTTTCAGCTGCCGCGACACGGACGACTGTCTCGATCGCCATTCTTTCGCTCGCTCTTCATCTCCCTGTCCCCCTCATCTGTCACGTGACGTGCTGTGTGCGGAACAAGTTGTGGGTGAGCCGGTGTTTGTTGGTGTGAGGAAGATGATGAGCTGAGGACGAGACTGAGGCAGAGGAAAGGATAGCGCAAAACTCGAGGGGAACCATCTTCATGCGCCCAAAAGGCCTGACATTCGAGATGGCGCAGGTATGTGCTGAGCTGACAGAAATCACGTGTGGGCTGACCCAGCGGAGGCAAGCATTTATGTGACTACAAACTCGCCGGACGCCAACAAAATCGATTGAGCCGTATGCCAATAATGTGCCCGCTCAACGATTCCCCGGCCTGGCAAACCTGCGATAACGTTTCCGTGGCGATGAAGGCTGCTTCACTGAAATGATGCCATGGCGGTCATTCGCCGATCACTCTTCGTGCGGTCGCGGCCAGTCTGCTCGACATTAAGCCAATGTTCGATGTTCAGTTGGTTTCTTCTCGCGCTCAGGCTGATCTCTGCTATCCGTGTATTGCGCTGTTCACCGGCTGTTCTCTACCTCTGCTGTTGTTATGACGAACGTGATTTTTGTTTTTTGTTTGTTTGTTTTTTGCTGTCTACGAAAACGCAGCTTCTGTACGTCAAAATGTTTCGAAACGGTGGTGAACAGAAAACAGGCAAGTTAATGATGCGGACGAACCAAGGGTTATTGAAGGCAATTCCGTAATCGTCGTCGTAAACGGTGTTCCATTAGCCGGCGGTGAGCCGCACGTGCGGGCCACCACTGTCTTCGCGACAATGACTGGTTGTTTGACCTGCGCCTGCCGACGCAAAATGTCGGCAATTCTGCCATCGTCGGCAATCGTGCTGCTGCGCCCTCTGAGGACGGCGACTGTGGACTGAGCGTAACAATAGGTGCTTCAGTGTTGTTTGAGCACCTGAAGCTATTAAATGAAGTTAAGTCATTCCGTTCTGAAACAACTAATCTCTATCTCTTTGATTTGACGATGACCCGGTATGTGCGGTCTGGCATGGTCTTATCCAGGTTGGATGAATGCGACCCGTTGATGCGGTGGGCTGGTCAGTACGAGAGACTGGGGAACGGAGCAGGCGTGAGTGGCATTCGTACAGTTCGTGCGTCAACGAACTGTGACGCAGACCGGCGGTAACGCTTGCACGGATGGGCCGGCGGGGCACCAGATATCCGGTGCTGGTTGCGTGTCCATCGTTGCCCGTCACCACCTGGTGAGGCGATCGCTGTTGGCGGCTGCTGGGGAACCGAGGTCCGCGTGACGTGAGTCGGGGAAGATAACTGTTGCGACTGTTAAATCGAAATGATGAATGCGTAGTCACGGTTCGTCAGCTGCTGACCCTGAAATGTTCAAACCGTTTGTGTTGCAGCGTTCAAATTCCCATTTTACCGGGGTGTTTCAAGTCAGCCTCGTCGGTCATACTACAGCTGAAA
>BRZM01002282.1:0-25194 GCA_033238685.1 Lates japonicus
GCTGCTGCTGCTTAGAAAACACAAACACAGGTTTATTTATTCTCCCTGACATATAGCTAAGCTCCCAGTGTGCTGCAGCTTGCTGCAAAGCTCCTTAGTGCCCTCACCCTGTGCAGACAGACTAGCAAAATATGACTGATAACAGGTCAGCTCTGTGTCTGTCATATTTCTCTGTGTACATCTTTCATTTATGTTTGCACCATTTCCTGCTGTGATCGACTTTAAAGGTAATTGCTCTATTCAGAAGGAATAGCTTATATGTGAACATTTCTCAGAATATTTCTGCTATTATTTCCACACACCACCTGCGCCGCAGCTGACGTGATGGTTTCTTAGAACTTGCCATTATAGTGAGATTGAGGTCAACTCACACGAGTGGTAGAAATTCTTTTTTTCTTTATTTCTTTCCTTTTTTTTAGTGCACATGGTTTAACTTTGCGCGTGAGAGATGAAGATGAACACAGAGATGACCTGCAGTTTGGCATTGATCCTTCCATTTTGTTAGTAGGGTCTATGCCAAAGCAACTAATGTAGTCTGCTATTGATTCCCCAGTTTCAAGCCTGGCTGAGTTTCACCCCGATGTTGCATTGTTTTCAGAAAGTCAGGTGTGCCAAATGGCCTCCGGTTCCCTCCTCCTTCCTATATGTCCTCTCTTTTTAAATGATGTTGTGGTGCATGTGGTTATCGGTAGATTTTTGTATTTAGATGTGTGTGAAAAAGAGGTGGGTGGGTAGGTGAGTGAGTAATCTAACCACTAGCCCTGCCTCAGAGTGGGGAAAGGGGTTCTGTTTATCCCTTTATCTCGAGCTGAAACAGAGTCTGTGTTAGCACTGCACCTATTTAAACTATTGACTGCAAAAAAGCAAAGCTGCAGGGTATGGCTATGCTGTGCTTGAACTGTATTTACTTCTCTAAATACAGTACATTGAATAACAAATACAGTATATCATATGGCAGTAAAAGGAAGAAAACAAGGGAAGAATGCATGTTCTGTTCTTTTCATACCTTACATTTATTAGAAGCAGCTTACAAAACCTTGAAGCGAAGGGACTCATACTCATGAATAGAAGATGTGCACATACAGTAGCCTCCACACTTGAGGTCTCCATCACAGAGAGTGCACATAGGACTGCTGCAGTATCCCTAATGCATAATGTTAGGGACTGACTGGCTCGAAAGCAGGTCTACCTTATGAGGACCTGCTTCTGTACTTCTCTGTCCTCCACCATCCTTTCTATTCTCTAGAGCCTTACCAATGTATTGTTGAGGTCAATTTAATGTTGGGAAATATAAAATGAATTTCTTTAATGATATATCAACAGACATTTGTTGCATTTTTTTCAAATTTATTTTAAATTGTACTAAAATACATTTAAGGCAGGGTATTTTACAGATGAAAAACACACTTTATGATGAAAGATGACAGCAAATTTATGGTAAAAGTGGATGGAACAGTAAACAACACAAATGTAACTTAAGAAACATGAAGGTCAGATCTGAGTCAAAAGGCCATAAAACAATTACTGCTGCAGTTTATTGTACTGCACTTTCTTTTGCCTGTCTGTCAACATATATGATATTGGTCAGGTTTTAGTGTTTTCTACAGATTGTGTTCATTTGCAGCTGTTTTGCATTTGTCTGTTTTATTGGTTCTGGACAGAAAATTAATGCCTCCTGGTCAACATTGTTTTTAAAAGTATCAGACAGAATGATCACATTCCCAGATTTGCAAAGTGCTCGCTGATGTTTTTCAGTATGATATTCCTGTCAGAGCTGCACATGGCAGCTAAAGTAGAGGGTTTAAGTTAAGAACAGACTGTCATGGTAACTAAAGTAAGACTAAAAGTAAGGTTGAGCTACGCTTCAGTTTAGGAAATGAAAAGGTTGGTTAAGGTTGTAGAATGATCCAGATCATAGTTGACCTCGATCTGACTTCAAGTTGGCAATGGCATTTTGTCTGGGTAACTCTTTACTATTTCCCCTGAAGGTAATAAATTCAAATGCAGAATAGCTGCATATAAAATTCCTGCTGTACCCCCCACCCACCTCTCTCTCTCTCTCTCTCTCTCTTTCTTTCCTCCTCCTCCTCCTCGTCCTCACTTCTTGCTTCTTCCAGCTGAATAAGTTTGCCAGGGGTTTCCACATGGGAGCTTCCACTCTGGCAGCACACGTCTTGCTTGGCTACGGGTCCACAAGTGGAATTAACCAGTCAGGAATCTGGAGAGGGCTTTGATAACAGTAAAGGAATCATGTGGGGCCATTTTGTAGTTCACAGCAATTGTCAGTTCAGCCATGAAGATGCCAAATGTCACGTCAGGCCAGAGAAACAGAAGGGTCCGGGAGTCAAGGGTTCCCCATTCTACTGCCCACGCGTCAAATATATGAGTTACAACGTTTATGTGATGATAAGTTATGCAGATATAAGTGGCCACAAGAACTCCCACTCTCTGACCCTGCACCCACATTGCTCATAGCCTCACAGATGAAGAGTGAGAGGGAAAAGTGCATTTTCCTGCCTTTATTGATGTATTTGACTTGAATTTCTTCCTCCACTCTGTTCACATAGAACACGAGCATCGTAAATATTTATTTGAGATGGATGCAGGGGGTTGCAATTGTTCCCGGCACTGTGTACCTTCTTTGTCAGCATTATGAAACTGAAAATAGAAGCTAAAGAGGAACAAATGTTGGAATGAGAAACTTGATATAGAGGCTGTTTAATACCACAGCAAAACTCTTAAAATACCTTCCCTCTTACGGCCTGCAGACTCATAGCTTTCAGGATGCCAAGTTTTAAATTGCTTTGCAGAATGGGTTTAAGGATTTTACCTTTCTTCCTAAATTGTGAAAAAAAAAATTTTTTTGCAAGCAAAAATAACAGCCCCAAATGTAAAGAGGCAAAAGGGGAAATGGAAATTTACATTTAGACCCTGCGGGGGATGGGAGTTTGCATAGGGTCATGCTGTTCGTGAATGAGGCTATGTTCCAAGGGTGATTCTAGTTTGCCTTGAAATGGTGTTCTTGGCGGAAGTTCTGTGTAGGCACATTGGGGCTGCTCGCTGGAAGAAAAGACTTGTGCAAATAAAAGTTCATTCAATTTTTTCCAGCTCATTAGGCCCTTTTTCTGTTTCTATGTGGGAAGCCAGTAGACCCCCCAAAACCAACTCATATTCTCCATTAAAGCTATCTTCAAACAAACGGGTTGCCTGTTGCATAACTGTAAGAATATTCTAACACATAAAACAGTAAATTAAATTAAAAGCCTCCATAATGTGCTAAAGATCATATTGTCTGCTAAATTAGTTTAATTAAAGCCTTGCTTAATGAGTGATTCAGAGGCTCAATCAGATCTTTTATAACAAGTGAGTCCAAGTCAAGATGAAATGTTAGTCCCATGTTTCAATAGACTGCTCATTATGTGATGAAAGTCAGGGGATAAAGCTGATTGGATTTGCCCCACATCTCCAAGGGTGTGTTTCATCCCTGCTGTTTGTGAAATTTTGGTTGAGGTGGGAAAAAAGAAGCAATTCCTGAGAGAGTAAGTGGTGCTCCAGTGGAAGTAATCCACAGGGCCGATTCTGTATGTCGTTATATGGGATTTATAGGGTTAATCCTATTGATTGGGCGGTGGGATTTGCCCGTGTAATTCTTGTGGAAGTTTCTCTGACCTCTCACCATTGGAGCGATTCAGTGTGTGAGATATGGGGGTAGTTTTGTTATGCGCCGCACTTCCCTGGTCTCCCTAACCCCTCTTTTCACTCTCGCGCTGCTGACGCTTTGTGAGTGGCATGGGGTGGGTGTTTGTTTTTGCTGGGAAGACCCGGGAAGGAGTGCACCAGGGCATGAATGTGTGCGTGTGTGTGCAAATGCATACATCGCAGGCCTGAGGCTGAGGCAGCTTCACGTTGCCGGCCCTGCTCCTCCCCTGATCCTGACCCACTTTCTTTCCCCTGCCCGTCGCTCCCTCTTTAATTGCCGTGCGGCACACTGAGGCCATCTGCTCGAGTGAGGCCCGTCGCCATGGAGATGCTGGGAGGCTTTTCGGATTTGCTGTGGACTGACCAACAGGGAAATAGAGGTCAGGGAATGGGGGTAGGGTGTTGGACAGTCATAGGGGCACCAGAACTGGATCGTCTGAGAGCGCAATAGTACACCTGGATGAAAAATCTGAAACAGATGCAGGTAGATCCTCCCTGTGTTTTTTTTTTTTTTTTTTTTTTAATGATGTCAGTGAGAAAAAAAAAACATGTATCTCTACAAAATCAGCTTTTTAGGCTGTATGATCCAGTTTTCAATGGGCCCTCTGAGGTCTCCCTAAACCTGAGGGGCATTCAACATGTTAATCCCCCATTTTAACCAGACACATGAAAAGAATTAAGTTTGGAATCACATGGATTACATCTGACACCAACAGTGTACTAGAGTGTCCCATACCAAACAGGAGAAATAAAAATGTTTTTTGCATTTATTTGAAAGTTTTTCATATTTCTTGTATGTCCAGAGGGACAAAAAAGTTCCCTGAATATCTTAAATTGAACACTGCGTATTTTCTATGAGGGTCTTTTTAGACAAAGGGTGTTTGTCTGCGTTAAGATTACTGTGTTGCCTCAGTCAGATGTGTATTTAGCGTCGTATCATCTGCCTGCTCTGATCATATTGAGCTGTGTTCCTTTATCCTCGTGAGTGTCTTGGTATATTTTGCTGCTCCTGCTTATTTCCTTTCCAATGACACGCCTCAGTGAGGAAACAGTTGTGCTGTGTTTCCAATTAACACTCAGGCGTATTTCAGAGCCGTGGTCTGCACGTCTAGGTCGCCTTTTGCTCCTCAGTCTGTCAGCTGCACTTGCATCAAGCCTGCCCTTCGTGTTGTTTAAACATTCAGATATTCCATTCCTGTTCCACAGGATCATTTGGCCAAATAGTCAAATGTGGCATTTTATTCCAGGCGAATGTTATACTTAAACGGCTCTGATGGAGTCTCGGTATTGACCTCTGGCACATGCACAATGCTGAGCTTTGGGAGACACTCTTTATATTTACTCCTCTTTTAAAGGTCAATATTGGTAGCTGTCATTTCTGAAGTGCCATTTATAGGTCAATACCTCATTAGTAATCTAGTGGAGTTTAGATCAAATGCAACTGCTGTCTTGTCTGTGTCACTGAGCTGCAACTATTTCCACTTTCAAGTTCAGAGGAAAGCCATCGGCCTCAGTTACAGCCATGCAGAAGCTGACATGTTTAATATCATTCAGTGAAGAAATCTGGGTTTATTTTACTCTAGAGCTTTAACAAACAATTATTTTCATTATTGGTTAATTGGTTGGTTAATGTGTTTTTATTTTTTATTTTTTAACTTGTTTGATCTATAAAATGGAAAAAACCCAGAGGTTTTCCATTTACAATGATATGAACAAAGCACAAAATCCTCATAGAGAATGTTTGGTATTTTTGCTTAATGAATGACTTGCATGATTAACAAGTTGTTGTCTGTTACCTCTCATTGAGTGTTGACACACTGTCCAGCACTACCACTATTACATGGGTCCACCAGTGGTGTTGTTTCAGGCTACCATAGCTTTAGTAGATGTTTATGTAACTAGAAATGTAGTCAACATGTCAGATGATGATCATGATCATGGCAGACAGACAAAACTATGGTGGCAGGTGCATATCTCCTCCATGAAATTCTACTACACTGTGGTGTCTGAGTTACAGTGTGTTTCTACTAGATTGCTTAACAAGAGTCAGACCTCCTACGTAGGCTGTCAACATCCACGGACTTTGATGCCGTCACTATCTGCATAGATGCCTCAGACAGCTTATTTTGCTCCTCCATCACCCGCCAGTGACAGAGTAACACAGGAGGCTGTGACAGCGGAAAAGGTAGCTCTGTCAATTTAAACTCTAGCGAGCGCTTGATCTCTGAGCTGCCCAAATGTACAGTCAGAGCTGAAGTTAACAAGACAATGTACCCAGTGCCTGTAATTGGACCGGGCCCTTTTCAGCAGTGTGAAAAGATAGAGAAGACCGTCTGTCAGCCTGCTCTCCAGTCAAGGTCATGATGTCGAGTGCTGGATGTGTTGTATTTGCTACCGTGCCCTTCGTCCTATCACAGCTTATCCAGCTGCTGCTGTGCAGAGGTGGGGTGAGAACTGCTGCGCTCTGTGGGCAGCAGACTAGATTATGTGCTTGGAGAGATTAATCAAATCGTGTGATGTTATGCTATGAAAGAGTGACCAAGTAAAGTTTCATCCAGCCAGTCTTGCCAACATACGCCTTGCCTTAGACTTTGATATGAACTGGTGCGATGATGAGAAATAAAATGTCTTTCCAGAGGATTATGTCATGGCGGAGCACTGTGGATGGACCTAGTTAGCTGAAGTGGTTTTCATAGTCCTTGTTGTGCCAAACTCCTGATTGCAGTTTGAATGGGGGCCATGCTAAAAGAGGACTCTTAATTACCCCTCCTTAAGTGCACATGCTGACTCGACAGTGGTGCCTTTTGATTTGTTTAACAAGGGATGCCTGCCTCCTCTCTCCTTATTTGAACTCAGCTTTATCACTACTTTTAGTATCATCCAACTCCAGACTCTTTTCTGCAGCTGTGTCCATAGCTGTTTATGCTCAAAAGCCTACACCAAAAAGAATTTCATTCCCTTTTTATGGACAGCACAGGGAAGAAAGGTTGTTCACTATTCAACAGAATGCAATCCACTCCACCACTCAACAGAATATTTATTTATTTACCCTCCCGATGCCATTTTGGTCTGCAGAATCCCTGGAGAGGAAAATGCATTAAGCCACTCACTGTATTTACTTGTGTTGGATTGATGCTGATGTGTGAGGGCAGGCCAGAGGATGGAGGATGGGAAATTGATCATTGGTGAATGAGTGTCAGGGGAATCTTGACATCCACAACTGCTTTTCACACTTTGAGCTTGGAGAATCCATCAAGCAGAAACTCAGTGCCATCTGAGAATACAACTACTTACCACATAGATTAAGACGTTGCTGTTTGTTCAGGCACACGCACTTCAGTGGTGTGCTTTATTTGATTGTACGGGATAATTGACTCACCCTGCTTGTTTGTACACTTCCTGGTTATTATAAATTGCAGTAAAGCCGAACGTACAAACATTAGGCAGTGAACCCCAGTACATTTGTTGATGTGTTTCCTCTCACATATGAATAGTGACAACATGCTCATGTAGTGTGAAAATCAGACCATTTCCCAAGTTACACTTGCACCTAAAGTAATGTATGTGTAAAATAATTGGATGGATCGCAGACTTACAAGTCCCAGTAGGAGTTTATGGCATTGATTCAGAAACACAAAGAAAAACAAATAAAAATCAGCAATATTTGCACAGATCCTTTACACGTTCTGGTTTGCAGCAGTAGCATTTGCTTGCATAGAATCGGTCATTTCCATAATTCCTCTGCATTACATCAACTCCAAATCAACAAAACATTCCCCTTTGATTTGCAATCACTGTTGGTCACTGCAACTTTGCCAACGATAAACACAGAAGATGTAAAATTTATTGATATTTTTCAGCACAACATGGTATCTTCAATCTTAATCACCATGAAATCAAAATAAATAATCATAACAATCACAGCAGGAGGAACTGGTTAAGTACAGCTGGCTGTGAGGATGGCCACAGTTGTATTATGTGTAGAGGGAAATGGGCTGTTAGATAACTGTCGGCGAGTGGTATTATGTTAGAAGAAATGGAGAAGTGATGGGTGGATTAGCAGTTTTTTGCACTTGAAAAGCACTGTACAAAAATACTGTATGATAGTGTAATAGTATAGGCCTATTGTGGAGGATCTCTCTATTGACTATGGGAATGACATTCATGCATTTGCAAGGTAATCCCTGGAGCAAAGGTCTGGTTTATTTAACATTTACACAAAGAGTCTTTCTAAAATGAAGCACAGCTAAGAGTCTGTATTCTGCAAATACAGTTTGAATAATGAATTATATCCTTTTAAAATTCCCTGTGAGATAAACAAAAGCCAAAAATGAAAGGCCTATCTTTGTGCCTTTGAGGTTTGCCTTCCCACACACCTTGATCAGAGTTCTCATCTGACAATTTTTTTTCTTTTTTTTTTGAAAGTCCTGCAGAAATTTAAGAGGAGAGCCAATGAAAACTACCATTAAAGGCTGTGTTATATTATGAATTAAAGGCATTTTAAGGATGGGTAGCAGGATCTCCCAGGCATGAATAAGCCCTTTGTGCTGCATGTGTAGACTCATTTGTTTAGCTTGTCTAGATGTAGACCGTGCTGATTTTCATGCAGTAGATGTGAAAGCAAACCTTATGAAAACGAGAGGATTACAGGCATTACTGTTTCATGATAATGCAGGTTTATGTGAATCCACATAATTGTTGATTATTTCTCAATCTTTGCAGGAGTGTAAAACTCGCTCCCTCAGGTTTGTTGCCTGAATATGTGGGCTGCATTTGCCTTTTTAAAATTGCCAAGTCATTATTGCGAATCAAATTTTGTTCTCAGCTGATTTCCCTAGTTAAACAAAGGTTTAATTAAAAGTTAAAAGCTGCATGCTGAATTTATGTACATATTTTGATGCTGTTGCTTTCACACAACTCTTAGGAGCTGAAAGTAAGGACTGAAAAAGTCTGAAACATCATCTACTTCTCTCAGTCAGGTGATGTAGCCATGGGCGGCTGAAATGACTTCCTGTACTAGTTTATTCAGAGGATTAATTAAATTTAGTTAATTAATATTCTTGACTGGTTATGTCTTTCAGATTATTCACCACCATGATTTGAACCTTAGATTTATGATTAATATTTATGGGAGACTGTCAGGAGCTGTCAGCCTCCTGTGAATCAACAAGACTTCAAAACTCAAGAGCCAGTTGATGTGTTATAAATCAAAGGCTGAGCAGGGAAAAATCCCACCCAGATGAATAAAAAGGATCCAATTAGAAGTGTGTAACCTTTCTGCAGTGAGACTTACTGTGTGATTTATTGGTTTAAAGCTGTTTGCTCCTCCCACTTCTATTGTATGTTTTAAGTATTGAAGGAAATGAATTTGTCCAACTTGAGAATGAATGAGCTCAGGCACCATGACTGCAACTCGTGCATTACAATGGAGTGAGTAGGTATTTCTCTCTGTCTCTCTCATACACACACACACAAAACGGTGAGGTACTACTATACTGTCCAATCCTCCAGAGCGTGCTTGCATGTGTTGGAAGTATTTTTAGTAACCCACATGCACACACAGCGGTCTGTGTTTCCAACGCGATGTGTCAGACCGAGGGTGGCATTCTAGTTGACAGGCCAGTGCAGATGCTAAATGACAGTGACACAAAGAGGGGGCCCACCACGCAGGTCCTGACAGAGCTGTTTTCCATAGAGAAGAGGCTTGACTTGACTTAAAGGCCCAACCCAAAATCAGATTACAGCACCGCTCTTGACACCTCTTTGGCCTGGTTTTGATGTTTGTAATTTCCCTTGATAGAAAACACTTTTTTTCCCCCCTGAACTGATGTGACTGCTGAATATCAGATTCAAATGTACTTTGAAGCTCTTTGCCTTTGTGTTGTTTGAAAATTATATTCATCAAGTGTCTTTGTGTATATTTATGATTGAAATAACTTAAAAACGTCATTTCAGCTTTGAAAATTTTACTTTTGGTTGGTTTTCAAGTTTGGAGTTGAACCATTAACTTGTCATGATTCTACAGCAACTTATCTAACATGTAATGTCAACCATGTGTCCTGTTGAAGTGTCCTAGAGCTAAAACCTGCACCATTGTTTCTTATTGTAAATCACCCTGGATTAGAGTATTTGCCAAATGCCCCAAGAGTAAATGTGATGATAATATTCATTACAGTGTTTCAGTTTACCTTGTATCCATTTACTCTGATGCCCTGGAGGAGAACTGCTGTTCGAACTCTTTTGTTAAAATGCTGAACATAAAGTACATCCATATCTGCACACATATCTGTTGTTGGGTTATGGATACATAGACACGTCTCCCTACTGCAGTCAGATTACACCGTCTTGCCATTTGCAAAGTTGTCTTTCTTGCCTAGGTGTGTCGAGGCTGGTTTTCGATTTACATCAGTTGTGTTTGTGCTTGTGCAGTTACTGTATCAGCTGAAGGCTGTAATCTTACAGGATTAGTGACTTGTAAAAGCTTTATTATCTCCTATAATGCAATTTTCACTGTACTTTTTATGTGACACTGCTTCCCGTGTGTACACACCCAAAATGTTTGGACAAGTTTACTTTTTGGACATGATGGCGTCTGTAGAACCCTGATGATCAAAATTCACTGTCACAATGTGTTGCAAACATGTGTCCAGCACCAGAAAGAGAGGAATTATATTAATGGCCTCATTTCAAAGCTCTTTTTATGCAACTTTGATGTCCAGTCAGTCTCATTGTGTGGGATCCATTAACGAGAAGAAAAGCTTGCCTCGAACTGCCTCTGGTGAAATAAATGAAATATAAATGTGGGGTATTTATAGATGTGAGGTGGCTCTGTGAGGATGTAGCTCTTTGAACCCATCGCTGATGAGAATACAGATAAATGCAAAGGACGTGCAGTATAAGGGTTAGGGTTAGGGTTATTGTTCACCTGAAACCAACATGTTGATACATGTGTTGTTACTCATGCTTATGCACTGTGGTCATTCTAGACACTTTGTTTCTCAGCAGAATATCAGATTTAGACAGATTTCAAATGTAGTTAAAGGTTAGACCTTAGGCTATGAACAAAATATTAGTTTTTGATGCTGCTGCAAATTCAGGAAAAAAGGTTTTTTAACAATGTGAGATTGTGTATTTTAACGTTTGTGCTTTTTTCTCAAGAATATCTGCCCTTGTTTGAGGAAAACATAAGTGAAGGACTGTGCAGCCTTGGTAGAGGTTTGCACTCTCTGACTGCTCTCTAGTTAAAGGAGCATTGGGTAATTTCTGAGCTTCATTTACCTTAATCGAGTTGCATACAGTGTCTGTACATAAACTTGTCTTTTCTCCAAGTCTCTGGAACTCCCCACTTTACTCTAACATCTGCTTTACAGTGGCCTGAAACTGAAACCAGTAACTTTCCACACTTAGAATAAAAGAACTGCAACAGAAACATCTTAATAAGAAGTGTAAGATACTGTACTAATGCTGTTTTGGTTGTTTTGAGGACTTTCCGGGCTGATTTTTGCTCTGTGTCACTTAAAATGAATCCAGCTTTGTGAAAAAGGTGTTTAAATGATTAAATTAAAATATCCACTTATTTACTGCTACAGTCTGAGTGACCCCTCTCGTGATGCAGTTTGCCAGAGAGCATTTATAAAGGAGTGGCACTGAGCTTTTGAAGCTGGAGTCCCAAGCAGACAACACAGAGACACTGATGGGTTATAAAGCTGTCATTATCTAAAGGGTTAAAGGGACCATGAGGAGGGGCAGGAGGTCTGCAATCACAAAACAGGTTGTTATGTCCTAACACAGATAGGAGGACTCCTTTTATTTAGTTTTGAATGGGTGTACCCATGTCTTGAAAGGCAGTCTCCTTCTGCGTTGGAGGAATATCAGACTACTTTGTCTTTTTTCAGTTTAAAAAAAACAACAACAAAAAAACATCTTTTTTCCCTACTTAAGGACAGCATTTCAGATGCTGTCTCTGGGTATGAGACAGCTACATTTATATTTGAAAGGACGCTTCACACATGCCATTAGGAGAAATATGGATTTAGAGTGTAGCCTACCAATTCACTATCTAGGGAAAAAGCCTCAATATCTCCAGAATTCAGGAATTGCAAGTGTCAGTTTTAGTTTTTGGTAGCATAAAGGGCTGACATTTGCTTCAGCTTTAGCCATGTCTGTGTAAGTTTGTGGACTGTAGGGGTAATGTACTGGAGAGTCGGTGCTTCAGGTCCTGCCAATAATGTGAACTTGCCACAGAAATGTTGAGAAACTAAAAGCAGTTCATATCCTGCTCACCACAGGGAAGGCTGACTCATCAAAAGATGGCTCAGCTTTCTCCTTGGGGTAGGAGTTAACAGTTTTGTTCGTCCAGCCCTCTGTCTTTTATTTATAGTAATAACCCGGGGAGACTTTGTAGTCCAGCTTTTTGTTAGTCTGCATCACCTGATCCTTTAACTGTAACAGCATCCCTCCCTCCATCTTGCCATTCTTTGCTGCAGAGCTGAAATTCCACCCTGCTTTCCCTGAGAGCTCACTGCTGCGATCATTTTTTCATATACCTCTGCACACTTCTTCATTTCCATAAAAAAGACACTGAGCAAGCAGTAATTTCTGAACAAAACTATAGGTGATTACGCAGACATCCTTAGATAAAATGCTAACAAGCTAGGTTTTTTTGTTTTGTTTCAGGAAATGAGGGATTTTGTAAATTCCTGTCATAATGCTCTAATAGGCGACAGGTGAGAAGCGTCTGAAAAGCCTGCTGCCGAACGCAAGCTGTTTCCTGTGACAGCTTCATCTGTGAAACCATATTCTCCAAGGGCTCAAAGCCTGCCCAGGGATCACTGAGACCGTTTAAGATTACATGTCTGCTGGCAGGGAGCAGCAGATAGGTGAAAATAATTGGCTTCGTCACCAGCCGCCTCTCCACCTCTCCTCCCCCTTTTACTCCTGGTGGTGACGACAAACAGAGTGACACGACGAGGTAAGAGGAGCCCAACCTCCCAACACCCACCTGAGCTGCCCGTCTAATCTGCACTGATGCTGCTACCCAGCTCCTGTGGCATATAATCAAGAGAGGGAACCCTTCTGCCCCCCGCTGATTGGGTGTAAAAGAGGTTGCAGACCTAGTTTCATGCAATTAGTGGAGGAATGCCAGATGCTAATGGAACACAGAAGTGTTGGCAAAGCATTATGTTGGGATTGTTGGGGCCACGGGGAGTAAAAAAAGAGGACATTTGCCCAGAGGAAGAGTAGCACTGTACAGTGTATGAAACAATAAACTGGGATGGACGTGGGGGAAAATTATCCACACACAGCATGCTTTTTGGTCGGGGCTTATTAAGGAGAGGCATTGTGGGAAAGTGAGGCTGCTCACTATAACATGATAAATATTATTGAAGTAATGCAGATGGTTGGCGCAGGGAGCACTCGGGAGGAAACAATAGCGAATGGGTGTTCTGTATTAATTAAGCTCCTAATTTGTGTTGGCAGGGGGATGCGGTGTTGATGCTTTCACAAGACTCACAGACCAAATCGATTGGTGACATAGGAGGAGACCTTTTATTGTAGATACAAAGCAGCTTGGAAGGAAAAAAAAAGGGAGGACATCAGAACTTAGGAATTTGTATGGATGCTTTAAATGTCCGTTTTGAATCGTGGACTAAACATGACAAATGTAGTGATGCTGAAGATAGTCTGTGGCGCTGTGCTTCAGGCTTTAGTGGAGTCTTAACTAACCTGTGAGTTTCAGGATGGTGTAAAATTAGTGCGGGAAATACTCAGCATGCAAGTAATTTGTGTTTATGTACTTTAGAAATAACAAGGCACCCGTTAAATCTGTTGGGCAATCATTTTTTGTTATATGTTGGGGTTGACTTTTAAGTTAAATGTTATTGGATAAAAACAAGGATTGCAACTCATGGTAATTTCAATATTGATGAACCTGTCAGCAATTTATTTGATGATAAATTAACTATTTAATTAGTAAATGTCTTTAAGGAATCTGCAATCTAACCTTGTTTTCCCAAGCAATGGTCCAAAACCCAAAGATATTCGGTTAACAGTGATAAATGTTTGGTCTTTTTGCTTTATAAATGACTCAAACAACATCAAAATTGTTGATTAATTCTCTGTCAATTAGAAGAATAAAGAATAAAAAACAGTCATACTCCTGTGAAGCCATATTTCAGCTTGAAACATGCTATTCTTGTGCAAAGTTGATACTTGTTTAAATTGTAATGTTTAATTCATGTAGAGGTCTATCAACAAGGAAGCAATGAGCAGATGTTGCGAAATAAGGACACCATGGGACAAGTGGAACATTGCTGGTTCAGCATTAGTTAGGTTGAGAATACATCTTGGTAGGCTCGGTGGCATCCCTGTTAGCGAACCAATTAGAGATGAAAATCATCACAGATCTCGTAAGCTTAGCACAGATAAGTTAGGAGTTTTCTGTAGGTGTAGCAGATGCTCTGGAGATTTAGAACCGAGTGTAATGCTCACCACCTCTGAGTGAGTTTACAGCTGCAAGGAGAGATCTGAACAATTTCTCCAGCTTCTCTCTCGGGTATTCTTCCTCTTTTTTTCCCTTGTTTGCCCTTCATAAGAATGCTCGCTGCAAAGTGTCACTGGGGGTTTTAAATAAATAATCACAATATGCACTTATCAGGTGACAGCTCTCTCTCTGCACCCCATGTTTCATCTCTCCTGGAGTTCAGGTTTGAGCACTGACAGGAAGGACAGAATCCCTGCCTGTACCTGCAACACCGAACCAACTGTCTCTTAGCCACTGTTGAAACAATTACTCCCATAACACAGGGGCTCAGCCCACTGAAATAGGGCTTTTGTTTGACTGTTGCCATGTGAATATTCCACTCATGAATACCGATGTCACGAACATGCGGTTATCAGACCTTGACACTAGTTCACTGTCAGCTCACAGATATAGAAGGGGAAGAGTGGTATCAACAAAATATCACCTCATGGAGTCCCCAAGACAAATTCACAACAAAGCTGTATGTTTGGAGTTAAATGACCAAGCAGATGGGGTAGTGAGGTAAGGAAGGTGCTTCCCCACAGTGAGCTCTATTATCACTGTTTCCTCTCGAGGGCACAGTGTCCTTGGTACACACATGTGTGGTTACAGCTCTTTCATAGCCTTTCAGATGCACTTCTCCCTTATTGATATTGGCAGGGGAAGGGGATGCAGAATGGCTGTCAAACCTTAGGCTTGTTTGCACAAAGCGAGACTGAGGCGTGTTGGCTGGTAGTGAATTGCTCATGGGGTTCAAGCGTCTCATATTGGCCATGTCGTGGTTAGAGAAATGTGTGAAATTATATATGTGACTCTGGCCAGAGAGTAAGCTACTGCGGCAGGCGGCCACAGCTTCGCCCACATGTCTCGCCAAACCGACCAAAAAAAAAAAAGAAAAAGGCATGGTGACATCAGCTGTGAATAAGCTGTTTAACCGGTCCGTGGATAGGGTATAATCTAGAAAAGCCGTTAAACTCACCCCAGGTGGTTTGGACTGGTGTGTCGTGTACATTTGTCAAAGAGGTAGTGTTTGTCTAGTGTATTTCCATTAAGGATTTGTTTGAGTTTGAGGAAAGTGTATTGAGTGTGTTGTTTAGGCACTGTGAAAGCTGGGGATTAGTATGGTGAGGTTTGCACAAGTGGACCCTGCCATTGCTAAATAGGGTCACAAATGTGTTGCATTATGGAAAGGTAGTGATACGTCTGTGTGTGATTCACTGTCATGCAGTAAGCAAGCATGAACAACTCTGAATAGTAAGCCCACTGTACGTCATATACTCATCCCAGGTGGATATTTAAAGGACAAAATAAAGGATATTATGGAACACAATTATGTGAGATGAGGAGCCTTTCCTCAATTCTTCAAAAATTTAGTTTTTATATTTCAATAGTAGTTAGTTCCTCTTCCACTGCATATAAGTAGTGAAAAGCTGAAAGAAATAAACAGTTACATGTACCCCTAGAGGTCTAAAAAGCACTCACTTCAAGCTGAATTTGGCCCAGTTTTAACCTAGACCTCTAGACTTCTTTTGACCTGTAATCACCAAAACTGTGCTTACTTGTTCATGTCATTGTGGATTTTGGGTTTCCTCTTGCTCCCATCCGCTAGCTTACAGTGTGTCATGCAGCTTTAATTATACAAGGAACAATACCATTAACTTGATTTAAAGTACAATTATTATTTTATATATGTCTTATAGCGTGTGACACAATAACAATGCATGGATATTTTTTCCTCAAGCTCGTGGCACTGTCAATGCCAGACTTGGCTGCATTGAACAAACATAATGTTAATATGGAGCAAGAGGATCAGGATAGTGTGCATTTTAACAGGCTGTTGAAGTAGAGGCCAAAGGCAACATGGACACATTTATTCACTTCATTATATCCACTTGCACTGCTGATATGTTTACCTGAAACTCTAATTTTGAACAATGTGGGGAAGAAAACACTATGAATGTCCTTGAGCTTTTTTTAATGTCATACAAATCCTACTTTTACAAGCAATAACGTAAATGAATGCTTCTCTCTCCACAGATGTCCAAAATAGAGCATTAGCAGAACTTCCCGAATGCCACTTACCTTTAGTTCATAGCAATGGAAATTTCACTTGAAAATCATGTGGCACAAGGCCCGGGATCGGTTCGACACCATTACCATTCTAGAAATATCACAGTTTCACACAGAGACCATGAAACAGCTTTATCACACCAACTAGCCTGATCTGTCTGCTGCTATTAGGCTTACACTGCTCTTGCCTATCTTATACATAGTTTAGCATGTTTTGTTTTTTTAACTTCACATTTATTCACCTAAGAAAAACTATTTGCATTTTATTTGATGTATCATATGTTCTCTGTTTCATGTTCTTGCTCTATAACCTCATCCTGTCAAAACCCTCAATTGTATTTAATTGACTTGCACTGATCGAAGGCTACCTTGTCTAAAGCAGATAAGAAAAAAAGAAATAAGTGGACACACATGCTTGTTGTTTTTTATCCTGAGAGCTGCTTGTTGGCACATTTTATTGGACAATTATTAAGCAGGTTGCCTTACCAATTTATAAACTTGTTTTATATCTGTGAATATTGTAATCCTGGGCTGTTCATATTCTTTTTACACCCACATTACAGGCGTTATTTCTTCTCAATGGCACATCTGCTGACTGCATCTGTGAAGCGGGTGCTAAGGCTAGCAACCAGGTGTGCCTACGAATTATGTTAAGCATTACAGAGAGTCCTCATTTATCAGGCTGCTTTCATGCCTCCCTCACACTGATAACTGTAGACCTTTCAGACATACTGCAGTCTAGACAGTTCTCTGTGAGTTAACATGTTGGCCTTGTTTTTGAAAAGGACTCCTGGCCAGCATTTATTTGTAGGATCCGATTTAGCGTTTGACAAGGCTGTCTTAGTTGGACTTTGATAAAACAGCCTTGTCAGGCTGACAAAAGCTTGTCAAATGTGGTTTAACAGCTTCTACATTTTTATTTTACACCTCTTGTTTAGGTTCCAAGTAAATCAACCCCACAAAAAAAAAACTACTACTATGTGAGTCACAGTGCATTTGTAAAAAAGATGAAACTTAGTGGTAGGATGCAGTACGCATCTTGTAGGTTGCAGAACATGTTTATGTTGTCCTAGGTATTGCTAACGTCTAATATTGTGCGAGCATCATGGCTGTATCTGTAACTGTCTGTCAGGTTTGAACAGGTTCAGCAGGGAATTTTTCCTCAACAGGCCCCCATGTGTCAAAACCAAAGCCATTACTTCCATTGACAGTAGATAAACACAGTTACCATTCCATGCCTGAAACAAGTGAATTCTGTTTTACAGTATAGATGTGTCTTCATCACAATCATATTTCTGTGCCATGTTCACTAGAAAACATTATATTTTCTTAACATACCCAGTACCACACATGCATGGCCAGCGAATGCAGCCTGTTTATCAACACCTCCAGCCCTGACATGTTGCTTTGTGCAAGCTCTTTGGCAATGGTCTCTATGGAAGCATTCCAGTATATGTTTACTCAACATGGAAGTATAGAACAACGTATGTGCATCCACTGGACTAAGACTCTTACTTAAAATTCTGCTTAAATTATTGTGAGCATATTGATTTTCCTTCCCTTCCCTCATTAATTGTTAACATGCACATAGAGATGAATGAAGTGTAGGTATAAATTGAAATATAGTGGCACATTCCAGAATAATTCATGCATTACAATCTAAATACGTATTTTAGCCAGTGGGCCCTTCGCTGTCCTTTAATTAAGCAATTAAATCGTTCAACTATGTTCTCATCATGGTCTATAAATCCACGTTTTATTCAGCTGTTCCTCAGATATTTTTCTGCTGCTTTGGTTCCATAATGCAGTTCCTAAGCTGTACACTGATGCTCATATGAAAATTTGATACTACGCTTGGTTTCTCCCCATCGCTGTGCAGGGGCAAAACAAGCCTTCCCCTCCCGCATTCCCATTTTGATGCTCGTTGCCCCAGCTGCTTCTCTGCTCTGTCGTCCCATTGCCTCCTGGTTCCCCCCACCCCACCTCTTTTTTTTTTTTTAATACATATCCTCTTATCTTTCAAATGTGTAAAAAAATAAATAAATAAATTTAAAAATGCAGGCTTATGTGTGCCCCTGTAACACTGGTGTGGTTCTTCCAAATTCCAAAAAGGACCCAGTGAGGAGCTTATGTCTCCTCTTCATGAAAAATTCACCCTGAATGACCTTTTAGGTGTCAGGAATCGTAGAAGCATTGGAACATGGTTTTAGGGGGTGCTTTGAAAAGGAAACTACCTGGGAAAACTGCCTTTGTCCTAACATGCACTTAGTTTTGCTGCTTTGGTCCAGTTTGTAGACTAAAATTTTTACCATGAGTCATTGATTTCAATGGCAAATTGAAATCAGAAATTCACTTGAGAAAATGCTTTCATAATGATAAGCTCACGCTAATTTCCTAGTAGCTCTTGGAAATGACTTTGTAAAGTTCTAGCAGTAATCCTCACACTTTCAGTTTGCAGACACCTATTCCTTCATCAGGAACTTTATTGTTTTACAGTGTGTGGGTGCACATTCACAAGGTAGTGCAGTATCTTACTAAACACGTAAAGGGAGACAAAGGAGACACAGCAAATAGAAGCTCGTCTGATAAAATGATTCTCTAAGGGGATGAAAGTGCTCATCTCTGTCTCCGTTTCTCATCCACCGTTTGTCTATTTTGTCTCTCCCCTGCCTCTCTTATAAAACTCCCATGCCTTCTTTCATTGTGCCATCCCTGTATTGTGTAATAATGGTACTCTTGTATGCTTGGATGTAATGATGTTGAATGAAAAGTATTAAAGATGGTCAGTTATTGGAAAGAAACCCGGGGAGCTTGCTGCTGGAGATGTGTTCATTGGTTTTTCCTGACAGAGAATCTACTACATGACTATGAATCATACAGGGCAGGCCATATAGTCAGTACAAACAAATCGGAGCCAAATCTCATTGTGAGTAAGCCACAGCAAGGTCAGTCAAGGACAGTGTTGTCTCAAGGAGGACACACACACACATATCTTACCAGGCCCAGTAATGCTGAGCATTATTTTATTCATGCTCTCACTGTGTAGAATATTGTACTTATTGAATATTTGGACAAGGTGACTTAAATGTATCTTTCACGCTGTCTTTATTCATTAGCAGCTCAGGTTTAGAAACAGGCCGTTTCAGGTCAATGAATTCTAAATAAGTAGAGCCATTATTCTCCCCAACTTTAATCCTGTCGTAGGTGTTGGAATCATGAACTGCATGTGGAAATATTAGAATGTTTCTGCGTGCTGCAGTTTAATCTACAATAGCATTGAGAGTATTTCTGTAATCTGGGCACTCTCTGTTCTTGAAAAGTTTGGATTAATGTGGTGTTATCATAGATAGCCAGTGGTTAAGGAGGCATCTCTGTTAGATCTTCAGACTAATGTAACAATTTTCCAAGAAAGAATAAAAATAGTAATCAGTTTTCAGTTCAAGGCATTTCTGCTATGATAAGGGAGAATATGGGCAGAGTGTAAAGTGTCAAGCAAGTGCTCGACAGCGACTTGTCTTAATAGTTTAACCGTCAAGCGTGGCTAAAATAAGTATCAGCTCAGTCTGTATGTCAAATTGTTGCCTCAGAAGTGGGGGTGAACATGAAACACTGCAGCTTTATATAATTCATGGCACAGTTTTAGAATTGTTATTACTTATGTTGACATCCATAGAGCTCAGCGGAGCTCATTGCTGCACTACACATCCCACACTCGACTGTTAAACTGCTCGGGTTCACGTACTCGAAAACTCTTCAGACTTGGCTCACTAACTCAGAATTCCCAGCACTCTGGGACAGACCAAGGCCCAGCTGATTAAAAAGCCATCATTATTTTGGCATTGTAATCATCTGTATAGCATTTAATAAGGAAAGCTTTCATACTTTATGAGCTAGAAATTATATCCTTGTGAGTTCATTTATTATATGTACTGAGTTAATTTGTTGTCTGTAGAAAATCTAGATCTCATAGACTACAGGAATAGATACCTCTTCAAAATAAAAGTACCATTTCTTTTTTATTATATTGTTGCCTGTCTTTCTTATATGCCCATATCGTTCAACAACATATCACTGTTTGTATGTGTGTTCTTGTTTTAATTTTACGTTGGATGTTGTATTGATGCAGTTGGACTTTTAGCAGGTGTCACTCCTTTCTAATGGCAACTATATAGCTCTTCTGTTTGCCGCTAAAACATGCTCGTACTATTTTGTTATAGTTTGGCCTGTGATTGGCCAGTCACATCAACTCAATGCAAAAAAGAGGACATGCTGAATGCAACTCACAGCGGCGGAGATTTACAAGGCAAAGCTGCATGTAAAGAGTGATATTTTTAAATTTCAAATGAAAGTCAATTGACAGCTTATGCACACTTCTTGCATTATGCTTGCACCATGCTTGCACTATGCATTTCAAACACGGACATGTATACATGCCTTTATTCCAAAATGCTTGGTGGTGTAAAATACATCATCTTGTGTACTTGAGCATTTTGTTATGGGAATACTCTACTCACCATCCAGTTTTAAAGGTAGACTATAGGGGAGACTATAGGTGAGAATTAGGGGTAATTATAGGATAATGCCTAAAGGTAAAATGTAGCGTAGCAGGAGCACAAGTTAAGACATAAGTTCAGCAAACAACAGTTGCACAGCATTATCTGTCTTAAGTTTGCCAACAATAGTTACTGTTATCTGTTGGTCAAACCAGACCAACTAAGATTGTGGAAACAAAGGCCTATATTATAATAAAGTGAGTAAGGGTGTGACATAATGCTTATAAATTGAACTTTTCATTTATAAGAGATAAGTGTGTTATTCCTTGTTTCAAAAGCTATATAGTGATGCTTTAAACAAGCTGAAAAGCGGTTTTATTAAATGGGTTTAGTGTATATTGAATTGTTTGTGTCTTATCAGTCCTGTCATGGAATAGAAATGTATTTATTTCTACATTCTGTTTCTTTCATTGAAACCCTTTTTTACCATTATCAGACACCTGGTGGAAATACATAGCTCCTTTCTTGTTCACAGATAGCAACCGCCCAACTGTTATCCAATCCAATTATACTGCCATCCACCCCACGGCTAATCAAACTTTTAATTCTCTTATGGTGCCTCATTCTGTAATTGGTTTATGTAGTCAAACCAACAAACAGTGTAGAACTAGACTAGTAATCCCCTGACAGCCACACACGCTGAGTCTGCTAAATTAGCTCTTAACAAATAAACAAAAACCAAAAAAAAAAACAAACAAAAAAAAAAAAACTTCAGAAAACTTCAAGGAAATCCGATACTTGTTAGGTGGTTGGAGAAGGCCAGTGCAGACCTGTTATGGAGTATTTGGAGAGGGGTTAACAGTAACTCTGTCGGATGAATTACTAAGCTAGAAGAACAATTATACAGTAAAACTGTAGATTGGAACATAATTGCTTGGCAATTTTCTTACTGTCTGTCTGCCTTGTTTAATTTCAAGAACCTACAATCACAGAGAAATTTGTAATTTTCTTTGTTTTGAAGTGGAGAAGTGATAATGGTTCTTATTTGTTTTTCTGTCACTCTTCCAACATGAATGCCTGTCTCTTGTGATCACTTGGATTAACTGGTGTTGAATGTATTAATCCAAACAAGTTACCTGCAGTTAAGTCTCCATGGACATTGACAATTGGGAAGGAATGCTGTTTTGAGACCGTCTCAGTTTGTGCAGTTTACCTGTTTTGTGAGATTGCAGTAATGAGACGATAGGTGTGAACACAGTCTTGGATTTAACTACTAGGTGTATCACGTGTGTAAGAACAACAAAGGGTGAGGTTTGCATGAATTTCACTGTTCAAGAGGAGGCGCTCAAAAAAATGTTGAACATAGACAGAAATATGTTCTCCCTGCCTTAACATGAACAAGAATTCATCTTGTGGGAATTCATCATGCCATTTTAAGAAGGTTCTTTGTATAACAAGCATGCAGAGGTTTTGGCAGCTTCTCCCACTATAGGATTTTGTCAAGCTCCCTGCATAAATGTACAATGGCCTCACTGATTGCTTTTGTAGCAGCCCCTCCATGACCCCAGCAAGGTTAGCATTCATGGTGCTGTTGGATTTTATTTCAGCAAATGTGAAGGAGATCTTGAAGTACAGTGGGGTACATGGAGTACTGTATGTTTCTGACTTGCAGAGAGTTGAAAGAGCAGCAAAAAAATAACAACTCTCCTAGTACACAGGACCCTTTTGTAACACTTCTCAGTTGTGTGGGGAGAATTATCACAAATCTACCAGCAGAAAGCACCACAGTGTGCTTTGAGACCCACAAATGGTGGTGATAGGCTCTCTAGCTGTGGTAGAAATGGCCTATAGAAGTGATCTGAATAGTAATTTATATAGAATAGCAATCTCTTCACAGACACGTACACACTCTTACTCAGAAAGCTTTGTTTAGATTGACTTGTGAAGCATGTTCCCTGGAGTTTGGGTGTTCCGTTGTGTTTGATCAGAGGAGTGACTCATGAAGTGAGTTAAGTTGCACAAGGTAAATCATGTCTGGGCAGGTTTGTGATCTTATTTATGCTCTTCATGTTGTAGTGAAACATAAGCAGCTGGCTGTACAGCCTGCAACTCTTACATTCTGACAGTGGGGATCTTTCAGGTGTTCACTGGAGTGTGTCACGGGTGCAGCCGGGCCAGCTGATATGAAGGTTGAGAGCCATCAACAGAGTTCAACAATGTTTCACACTCTTTCTCTGACTGGCTTGCCTTGTGAGAAAAAAATAAATAAAAAAAAAAAAAAAGCAGCACAAACAACCTTGGAGTTGTGTCCCGTCACAGTTCATCAGCCAAGCAAAGTCAAGCTGGCTGAGCTGTGGGAAAGAGGGGAGCGTCACCTCAGCCTGTCCAGGCCTGCTCACCCTGCAGGGGAGTGGCAGCACATTAACAAAGCGTGGCCGCCTCAGCCTCCTGCAACGAAGAGTCGGTGCAGCCAAGGAGTCTGTCCTTCACCCGCGTAATCAGCTAAAGAGTAGGACACAGACCTTGCTGCCCCGCGTCCTGCTAACAAACTGTCGATAAGGGTCCCCGTGCAAAATATCATGCTCGATATGGCCGTTTCTGCTTGGCTAGTCTCACGGATAGAGGGCGGGCACGGCCTTGTCATGCAGCATTCTCTTAACTAGGTCACAACAAGTTTCATTTTAGTGCAGCGGAGCAAGATCTGCTCGTAGCTAGAAAATGGGTACATAAATATTTAACAGTTTTTTTATTAATGTTTTTTTTTTTCTCCCCCCGCAACAACAGAATTAAAAAAAGGGATGAGACATTTGTATTCATAAAATAAATTGCATTTCAAAACTATAGCAAAATTATGGTGAGCATGATAATTGCTAAATAACTAACTGTTTGGGGAATAGGAATACAATACACTGTTAATTGCTGCACACCATCGATGTTCCCACCTCCCAGGAAAGTAATGTCTTTGATCATTGCCGGAATAGAAAAAAATATGTAGTTATAACTAAATGCATCTGCTATTAATGCTAGTTTGTTGGTTAATCCAGTTTCATTAGGAACAATAAGATGACATAATAATAAGCTGCTCTTGTTCTGAAGGCTCACAGTGGTTTAAATGTGAAGTCAAAGTGTATAGATATGCATTTTCAGGATATTTTTTTTCATCTGTTGGTGCCTTTGATCGGGAATGCAAGCTTGTGTTCAGTTTTAGCAGCAACTGTTAAAAAAATATTTACTCCTCAACCAAATTAACATTAATACATGTAAGACTATTTAAGCTAGTCAGGGTATTTTATCTCAGCTATCATTCTGCTCCTCATTCACTATTAGAAAATGGCGTCATCCTCAGCCACCACATTAGAATGAGAAATGTAAAACAGCACCACTGGAGAGGCTTCTGATTAGTATAAAGCATTCAAGCCTGATAAAACATTGGCAAAGCATGTCTCTTATTGTCTCTGCCCTGCATCAACCCTTCGCCTCAAGCGTCTGTGGCTCCATGGACACCAACACATCTATTACGTATGAAGGGTCAGGTATGTCACTGCACAGCACGTGAACGCGCATTGCAGCTGAGCAGCAACAGATAAAAAAACTGCTTTAAGAGCCCAGTCTGTGTTGAAATGCTTCAATGACAGTGACAGTGTGTGATGGGTTAGCATGAATCTTACATGTGTTTTGAGGCTGTAAAAGGTTTTTTTTATTACACTCCTTTGTGTAAAATCTAGCTGTATTTGTAATAATACTGTAGAGCACTGCTTGTCAGATACAGTCTTGGTCAAGATGGTGAAGAGGTTACAATAAATATGTGCAGTTTTGTCAAATAAAATGCTGATAAGATGCTAGCTGTTAGCTTCCATTGCTATTTATGGATGAAAAATACACTCCTGTCCGTTGTTTTATTATTCATCTTTGTAGCCACATAGCTATTGTATATAGCTGGGTAACTGTCACAAATAGCTCAAGTCTATCTGAAGATAAAGTGATTAATGTGATTATTTACGTTGTTTTCTTTTCTTATCCCAAACATATCCATCATTCTGAAATTAATACTAGCTGTAATTACCACACTGGTATGCATGACAGATTAATGCACAACACAATCTAAAATTATAAATAACTTTAAACAAGATTACACACAAGATTATGCCCACAAGGAATACACCTGTCACAGCTCACTGCCCTTTATTTTACTGTGGCCTGCATTAGCCCATATGTCGAGCCTTATTCCAGCATCCATTCGCAACACCTCATGTCTATTGCATGGCAGTGTAAGCCTCTCCAACTCTGAATGCACAAACGCAGTTTTGTCAATTTCCAAGACACCAGCTCTCGGCTCATTTCTGCTCAAACATTTTCAACCAGCTCTCTAAGGCTGGGATTGCAAGTGAGTGTGGGAGCACAGGGTACACT
>BRZM01002283.1:0-49185 GCA_033238685.1 Lates japonicus
GACCAGACATGTACACACAAGTTTACAAAGACAAAAATCGCTGTGAAAAACAACTTTATATTTGCATTTGTAATATAATATGCATTTAATAGATGTATCTTTTTATGAGATAAATGACAAATTTATTTTGACTACATGGTGACATTCAATCATGTGGATGAGGGAAAACAAAAAGAGGCAAATGGGACTCTACTGTGTTTTTATAATAATATTAAGTGTGTTTCAGTAATTTAGCTGTTACCACTGCCATGCATAGATCCATTGCAACAATGACCTAAAGTCAAGCTTTTTCCATCAACATGGAATTATGTTGTCACCGTACGCAACACAAATACACACTTGTTAGCTTGCAGCACAATTATGTGCAGAGCAGGCTTGTGAGGTCACTTTGACATCTGGGAGAGGTCCAAGCCATATAGCAGTTAATATTGCAGATGATGTCAAATGGACCAGCTCGCTGACAGAGTCACTCACTGAGAGTCACTTGGTTCATATTCCGGTTCAGTTGAGATGATCAGTGGCCATGTGCATCCAGGCTTTCCTAAGCTGCTAAAGCTGAGCAAACACACACACACAAACACACTGAAACCAGTGTACAAATACACTCTTACAATGGCACACACACACAAATTTACACATTCTCACACCAATATGTGCATGCATGCTTAAAAATAACCACAAGTGCGCACACGCACAAATGCATACACACCAGCGCACACACAAACACCTCTGATTTTGCCGACTGATACAATCTAATTAACAACATTCATACATCATTAGGGTGTTAATGTCGTGCTTCAGCAATACTTTACTGTTGCCATTAATTAGTATTCATTGTCCCTTCATATTTAATGATGTGTTCTGTCAAGGTGCAAGATGAGGTCAATAGGTTGAATACAGTAAATAACTGCAGTTTCTTCTAAACGTCACACTTTAAGTTGGATAAGCTACATTTAAACAAAATGGTAGTGTCACTATGATAGAAGTTTAATAAACCTGATAAACATCTGTTTAAATACTGTAGCTTGGGCACACATGACATAGCAGATTAACACTGGAATAAGCTTAAACTCTTTGATTGTTTCATTTTGACTCCATGCACACGTTTTTTGCTTGTTCCGACAGGCACTACCACAGTATGGATGAGTTCAGCCATTATGATTTGCTGGAGGTCAGCACTGGCCGTAAAGTGGCAGAGGGTCACAAGGCTAGCTTCTGTCTGGAGGACACCACTTGCGACTTTGGTCACCTGAAGCGATATGCCTGCACAGCCCACACTCAGGTAATACAGCAAATGGACAAACAAATGGAAATTATGACAACAGATTTGGTGGTCACCCACAATACTTTTGGTCCACTTCCTCACTCCCCGTGCTTTACCAACCACCAGGCCAATATCCATCCACTGCAGTTATGCACTGATAGAGTAGTGTAAGTGGAAAAACATCACACCCTGTATACCACTTTAACCACTGACTTAAAATTTCAGCTGTTTTTGACTCAGATCAGTATTCCTCATATGTGTCTCTTCACCCCCTGTTTCTTCAGGGTCTGAGCCCAGGCTGCTACGATACATACAATGCTGATATTGACTGCCAGTGGATCGATATCACAGACATCCAACCAGGAAACTACATACTAAAGGTAAGAGTCAAGTGAGGACCTGGTGTGTGTGGACGTGTCAAGTTTGTGGACAGCACGGGGTCACATCTCATGGAAGACTGTGAGGGTCAAGGCTACCAAAACAAATTGATCCAGGATATAAAAGAGTCATAAAGTTCAGAAGTTTTTAGGTTACTAGTTATCCTAGAGTTCTTCAAGTTGCAGCACTTCATTGCTCAGTGGCACTGATTTCCCATCCGTCTATGGCTGCACACACAAAACATCTATACATGATTGAGTTCAGTGTTATTTATCCCAAACACATTTTTTTTGTAAGCATTATTAGGCCTGCTAACTGTTTGCTGGGATTTAGTGATTATGTTGAATTGTAATTTTCCTTCTGTTCTTTGTCTCCAGCTCCAGGTTAATCCCAAATTCTTGGTTCTGGAATCAGACTTTACCAACAATGTGGTGAGGTGTAACATTCACTATACAGGACGGTTTGTTAGAACAACCAACTGCAAGATAGCACAGTAAGTAAGAAATAATGTACAGTTTTTTTATTCACATGGTTGATAATTGATTTTACTTGGAGGCTGTTCATCGTATTTTATGTTCTCAAAATCTGCCGCTTGTTTGTATAATTAAACCTTGGGCAATTTTTAAAGAACTTTTGAAGAATGGGAACTGAAAGGCAAACTGTAAATCAGAGTTCGTGTCATTCTCCCACCTATGAGTTATAGCAAACCACATGACAAGGTGGTGGCTAAATGCAGTTTTATGAAGAGCCTCACAGTGTTTTGAATTACTTAGTGGACTTAATGGGTTCTTGGCTGAAATATTTGATGATCTAATGAATTATGTTCTCCAGTTAAAATTAATTGCCTCTGAAACTTTCATATTTTCCCTCAAAGGGAGATGTAGGGGTGTTGAACTTTTCAGTAGTGCCATTAGGAAGTGTATCATTGCAGTCATAATTACTATTATATCCTCTTGAAATGACTTCATATAGAGAGTGGATACACATGAGCAGAGCGTTAATAGGTTAAAGTGCCCTGGCTGGTCTCTTTTAATTTCACTGGTGCAGTGAAACATACACTTAAAAATATGTTTACCAAACCATTTCCAGAGTTTCAGTAAGCTGGATATAATGGTTAACTTTTTCAAGTATACCAATGCCAATAATAGAATTACATGCTGAACAGATGCTAAGAGCATGACCACCATCATTTAAGTCTAATATTTTTCAACCATTTCTTTATCTGAAAACATCCAAATTATGTTGTTATGACCACACTAATGTTGTTTCGTTTGAACACACAGTTTCTTTTCATTTTAAACAAATAGCACATGAAAGTACACTTTGCTTATAATAATTAGCTTACCATAGCTTAGCTTAGCTCAGATGTATAATTTGTTTATGATATACTGTGTGTTGATGTTGCTGATTACATAACACAGGTGTTATTGACATAATTTTCAGTTTCTGTTAAAATGACAGCACAGGTACGAAAAACCAATTTGATTAAAGGTCTATAAGAGGTCAGGTGACATGTGTAGAATGAAATCTGCGTTAGGAGGAGGTTGAGGTGGATGGATGGTGTGAAACCAATAGTTAATGTTGTTTCTTTCATCCATGACCTTAACCACGTGTTTATTATTGCAGCCATGATGATGAAGGTCCTTAGGGAAGTACTTAGTTTAACTCAAACCACAATCTTTACCAAATTGTTTTTGTGCCTAAATCTAACCAAAGAAGACATGTTGCTAAAAACACTAGAGCAAAAGTGCTAGGAATGGACCACCCTGTGTTTATCAGTGATAATGTAAGCTGCAGTCATTAGCATGTCTGGCTAATGACTAAGCATACTTTACATCAGAGGCTAATGTACCTACATTTGTGGGATAATAGGTAATGTTTCATTCACAACTATCAAATCTGCTGAGTTGTATTTGCCCCACTGTGTGAAAGCTGGAAGCTAGCAGAGAGAGCTGAAATCACGTCTGTTCCACTGGTTTCTATAAATCAATGCAGTCTCTCATTTAGCATTTCTTTCATGTCTTTCTGAAAAAATTATGCATGTATGTACAGTGCATCAAAACACTTCACTGAGTCTGGAGCACTACAGTTCCTCTGACAATAGCATTATTTGTTGTGTGTTTTATTGTTTACAGGTGTTCTTGATCAGGCGCTGGAAAGCTGCCACACTAGAGTGACCGGTGCTATTCCATTGAAATGTGAATGGAATCCATTTGTTGTTGGTTCATTGTTGATGTTGTTTGTCTCTACTCTTTTGTGCTGTTTTGGTATTCTGGACCCATGGCAAACAAGGGCTCCACTGGCACTGATAAGAATGTAGGAGTTTAAAGTAGACAGACACACACACACACACCATTGCATAATGCATATTGCACATTGATATCCCAATAATGAACCAACAGTTCAATCCTGCAATCTACATTATAATATTATCGGCAACTATATCTGCTTGTAGTACAACTTTATCAGTCTAGTTTGATTTTACATGCTAGGACACATCACCGACTTTGAAGAATTGTTTACTGTATCTGCACTCAAATATCTATGTACCAGAGTGGCTTTGTTTGAATTATAAATAAAAGCGTGAAGTGGTGCTGGTGCTGAAGTGAGCAGCTCCAGAAAGTCAGGGAGTTCATGAAATCACCAAATAAATTAGGGGTTCAAGTCTTCCCAGGTGCATTCATTCATGCAGTGTGAGGACAGGCAGAGATGCCAGTGACTTAGAAAGAACTATAATGTGTTAGTTTTCTTTCTTTCTTTTTCTTTCTTTTCACCAATACCTCAGTGGGTCAGGCTGAGATACTGTGATTCTCTAGGCATCCTGTTTTAATGTTGTGTGCTGTGAGGAAAAGCAGGTCCTATTTTCATTTGTCAGCTCCATCAAATTGTAAATACATGCATAAGACAGACTGTCAGTACTGGGTGCTGTGCTTTAAATCCCCTTCGATACCGTATTGTATCCCATTCGTCCTTTCTTATTTCAGTAAAACAGGAACGAGAGCTCATTAGCAGAAAATGGTGCTTTCCAGACAACAAGACTCATGCTCTGTAAGCTGTGCTTACACTGTCCTGGGGTCTTTCTTCAACTACCAACACTGGTCAAATTGGCTCATTTTATCATCTATACCTTTTGAAGATCTTATATATCTACAAATATTCCACTGTTGCATGACTTTAACGATGGAGATTATTTTGTTGTAACTGATTGTGCTTTGTTTATCCATTTTGACCTGTTAAAATTTGTAAAATCTAATGAATTTATATGTTTTCTTGATAATCTGAATTCAAATAGTATATATTGTTGGGAAAAAAAATGCTACTGCTGTGTTATACTGCGAGTGCCAGAAAATCGTCTCTACCTACCTCTCCAACTGAGTGAGCTGTTGTTTCCTGTTTAGTGTTTGGTTTCGTTGGAAGCGCCTGCAATGGCTGACTGTGGCCTCTACCACTCTGTTGCAGCATACAGCTGAAACCATCAAAGTCACTGCATATCAAGAGCATTATTTTGGATGCAATTTGGAAGTTATAATCTCTAGTTCGGTCCTGGTTCAAGATTGATGACACCTGTGGTTGTACTACCGTCCCAAATTCGGGAGCGTAATCACTCCTTGAACAGTTACTTTTGTAGAATACAACAGAGATTAAGTGGTGCATTTGTTTGGTGACCAAACGACCTGTTTAATAGCGAGAGAGGTCAGTCAATAATTTAGCACAGTCCTCCTATCCATATCATGAGCAACCACAATGGAAGTTAATGCTGCATGACACACCTCACTGTAGCTGGTTCTTCTTGTTCTAGTACTCTGTAATATTTAAAACTGATCGAAAATGACCATTGTCTTGTTTTGCACAAGTATCTCCTGATCATTGGTTGTAGTTAGCGCGCCTCAGTGACAAAAACATTGTATCTACACTTGTAACATGAAGCAGCAGCTGGGAAATGTTAATACATTAACTCAATACAGCAGTGATACAATAAAGAAGCGTGCACAGTAAGCGTGAGGATGATAATAGTTAGATAAAATTATGCATGCATCATTGCCTTGTGCATGTAAAGGGCAATTTAAATCAAGTGTGTGGAAATGGACCCCACCATTAACAATTAAAACTACTATATGTTGGTAATTACGAACATAAATAATTGACACTACATAGGTACCAACCGAACGGATTTGAATACATGAAAATCTTAAGTTATTACTTTAATATCCAAAAAAAAGTGCTGCTTCAGTATCCAACACTGATCTGACAATATGTCAAACAATGACAAGCACCAAAACTGATTTTGGGTTTGTTTTGATTCTGTAATTTTTTTTAATTTAATTTTAATTTTATTTTTATTTTTTTGAAACAGGCAATCTGTTTTTTGTGTAGTATAGGTCTAGTCTGTGAGATCCAATTTTGTTGCCCATAGAACAGGTCTTTCTTACTGTACTGTAAAGAGCCAGCTCTGTAATTTGATCTAAAAAGTCCTCTGGTAGCTCCCTTAACTATCGGTACACTCACTGAGAAAGGTGAATCAACATGCTTGATTCTGACATTCAGTGGAACAACAACAGAAGAAGAGTAGGTGACAGTTTTATACAGCATCTTTGACATGTGGTGATGAAATTTGTATTTTTCTAACGATGAACACCTGTCAAATGTCATATCTAATAAATACATTTACACATCCGCTGTGTACTCCAGAATGGAATATAGGCAGCTATGCAGCATCTCAGCAGTGGTTGGCTGTGCTGCATGTGAGACCATATCTGCTGGTTTACACAAAGAAATACATATCCAATGTAGATGCAAAGGAAATGTCGTACGACAGGTGTGACAAGTGCAAATCATCCCCTAAAAGATTAGGTGCAGTATGTTTAATGCATTAAGGCATTTTCCCAAGTACTGTATGTTATTTTGGCATGCATGAATCAGGCAGGGATGCAAATCTGACCTTTACCAAGTAGAAAAACACACACTGCATATAAGATGCTTACAAACACCAAACAGTGGATAACAACTCGTGTGGTGGCACCGATTCTGTGCATACATGAATCAGTCATTAGTTTTCATGCTGTTGTTGGATTTCCGCAATCTGGCATGTTAAGATGTGTGTAGACCCTGAAAAATAATCTGACCGGGCATATTCCAACATTGACACTGTCACCACAGCCAAAGGTCCATTTATTTCACAAGGTTACCCTCTTTGACATCTAACATGTTTGGTACTTGAGCAGAGACAGTCACAGTCACACTGTGCACAAAGTATTACGTTAGACAACACCATGTTGCAAGTACTTTAAAAATATTGTCAAAACTAAATGTAGAACTGCATAAGCGTAATACATTTTGATCATCAGATCACTATTTTTGCTTTGTTTTCAAATCCTCTGATGCACTCAGATAGACTAGAAGAGTATTGGCAATGATGTGTCACACTGTAATATGGAAATAGAAATGTAGACTAATGAATAATACTTGTGGAGTGATTACAAGCTTCATCACCACTTTGATGACTAAAGTTAATATGTGTGTAACTTTTATGAAACGACGGCCAAGTGTGAACAAAATTACAAGCTGTACAGCAGAGTCTACTTATGTAACAATATGAGATTCCTCAAAATAAACAAAGAAATAAATAAAAATCTGAGGACAAAGATTGAAGGAACAAAAGAGACAGAGAACACACATAAACTAACACTCCCTGAACAGACTGACACAAAGTAAGGATGTTTTCTAAGTTTTCTCTCTGTTCAGAAGGTCAGCTACCAATCCAACTGTTAGCCCTATAAAGGTAGCTTTTCAACAATGTCATTCAAAAACAGAACTTAACATTCAATATACAATGTAAATAAATAGTATGCAAAGCAGTATTAAGCTGCAACTCACCAGATGGCCTTATGGTGGAAAATGAGGTGAATCAACTTCTCTCTGAGAAAGTTTTGGCAAAAACTGGACATTAAAGTTCTAAAGGTGATATTTTTGTCATTTACTTGCATCCAATTCTGACCTGTACCTAATAAACTGGTGACTTGGTGTGCTTGTTTCAGTTGTGTAATATGATATTTGGAAAACACATAGGCATCCTCTGAAAGTATTTCCTGTCCCCAGAGGGCCAAGAATCCATTATCTAGTTGTTTTGATCGCAGTTCTCACTCTCATATTTGGTCTGTCCTAAACAAAACCCTGACCCCGAGATGGGACTTCCTCTTGATACTGGGCTGTTTGTTCAGGCCGTTCACACAATCACCCCATTCCGGCTCTCATGCCACATTATGTTGTTTTGTGAAGTAATGCAATGCGTGCTGGCATGTGCTCGACTTGGCCGTGTATGTTTATGTTAATGTGTTTGTTGTCTGTGTATATTTTTGTTTTTGTATATGTGGCATGTTGTGTGAGACAAAGAGAGAGAGAGGGAGAGAGAGAGAAAGAGAGAGAAACAGATGGATAACTCCTAATGAGAAAGCCAAATGATGTATTAGATTCTTTCACTTAAATTATTACTTTTCAAAAAAGACTGAATAGCCTTGTTGAAAAGTTTCAGTTATAGATCCATATTTCATAAGCATGCCTCTGTAGTCTACATATTTTTATGCAGCTGGTGGTTAAGTAGCAGATAGGTCTTATATTCCTCCAGTGGGATACAAGCAGTAATGCACAATGCCCAATGTTCTTATTGTTGGTAATGAAAAGTTTATACTACAGCACATGTCTGCAATGGCTGTCGAGTAGCTGAATTAGAGACATGTAAATGATTCAAGACATTTCTTTCAACAAATGAATATACAATTGTATTTATCAGGAAACGACCTTACAAGGGTGTTTCCCAAGTGAATCCAAACAGTGTGACATTCTGAGCGAATTACATAAAAATACCCCAAAATTGTACAGAACAAAACCCAGCGAATTTATACTGTATCGCCAGATACTGGAATATACACATGATGCACAATACACAGAGACAGTGCAGGCATGGCCCAGTCAGAAAGTAGAACAGGAGGAGACTACGGATGTGTGGTCATTGTCCTTCCTCGCTCCAAGAGTTAAACCAGGGTCAAATACTCTATGTGGTTGGCGTTCTGCGCCGGGGCTCCCACCCCAAGGGAATTCTAGGAACATAAGATTCTCTGACTATATCTGAAGCAGCAGGCATGTTGTGTTCCCATAGTGTTGCAGGCCTTCTCATTCAGCGTGTGAAACACCAACACTCAGCACCTGATCAAAGATGGCAAGATAATTGTATTGGTATCCTGAGAAAGGGAAGACATTCAGACTGCACACAGATCAGGTTGCCGAGATGATAGAAACAAATCCGTACATATATAAATACTCCACTTTGGGCAACAAAACACTACCTCTGATTGTCGATAAGGAGAGGATCTGTGCAGGAAGCCATAATAACCCCAAACAAATATTTCCCCTTACAACAAGCTGCGTTTACTTTACCAGCAAACCTATGTAAAGCTACAAGCATTTTGCAGCTGCGAGCTTGCAACCTGGTGAGAAACAGATCGAGTGAAGTGAAGCAGGGCTGATTAGATCTTAGCATTCTCAGTGGCGAGACATTGAATACAAAACCCCGCAGGAATGAAGCCATGGTTGTAATGCTGCCGAAGAAAAACAAGAGGAAGGTGGTTTAGAAGTTGTAGTCATGACCAAATGGCGTCTAGACTATTATTGTGAATGTCCTTTGGCAAATTTAGCTTTGCCCGTGAAGCTGGATGACAACTATTACAGTTGTACTGTCTGCACATGAAGCTGGATGACAACTATTACAGTTATTACTGTCTGCACATGAAGCTGGAGGACGTTGAAGCCTGAGGGATTTATGGTGGATACAGAGGTTGTGGAGGTTGTTATGCCTGTGATGACAACTTTGACCCGTCAACAGCTACTGAGACTAATTTGTCCCTCTCAGCATCCATCACCGCCTTTAGCTAAGTTATAATCACAAGGCAGTGCTTTTAAGCAAGCAGTGAAAATAGAATACAATATAATGAATACATGATATTTAAATAAAATAGTAAGTGAATGAAACAAGCTCATATACATGCAATGAGCACTTTACCTGGAACACCATACTAACACTGGATAGGGCCTCCCATTGCTCTTAGAGCCGCTGATTCTTTGTGGCATTGATTTTGAAACATTCCTTTGAGATTCTGATTCATGTTGACATGATCCATCACATAATCAGCTACATTCATCCTGTCCGTTTGACTACATCCAAGGTGTTTATTAGTTCAGATCTGAGGACGGAATTAGCATACTGAATTCATGTCGTATTCATGAAACCAGTTTGAGATGACTTTTACTTTTTAGTCATGGAGGATGCCCATGGTCAACAACAATACTCAGACAGGTCATGGCATTCAAACCATGATTGATTGGTGTTAGAGAGGGCAGTGTATTGCCACGAAGATGTTGACCTAGAGCAGGTTGGTTCCATGGATTCATGCTGTTGTCATGAAATTCCCAGCCCTGTCTCCGAGCCTGAGCAGAAATCCAGATTCGCCGGACCAGGCTAAATTTTCCACATCTTCAGCTGTCCGATTTCGAGCCTGTGCCATTGCAGTCTCCGTTTCTGTTCTTGGCTGACAGAGTGGGCCTGATGCGGCCTTATTGTTGAAGTCCATCTGCCTCAGGGACAACATGTTGTGTTTCTGGGTGCTTCTTGCTGCCACAGTTGGAAGAGTTGTTATCTGAGTTACCATAGCCTTATGTCATCTCAACTAGTATTTTTGTTGTTGTTGTTGTTTTGTCACACCATTCTGAGTAAACTCAGAGATTGTTGTGTATGAAAATCCCAGGAGATCAACGGTTTACAAATACTCAAATGAGCCATCTAGCACCAACAATGATGCCGCAGTCAAAGTCACTAAGTCACATTTTTCCCCCCATTCGAATGTTTGATGTAGACAACTAGAGCTCCTGACCTGTATCTGCAGGGTTTATATGCGTTTACTGGTGCCATATGATTGGCTGATTGAATAGTTGCATGAAGAAGTGGGTGCACAGGTGTTCCTAATAAAGTGCTTGGCAGAGTGTAATTTCTCCTTGCTCACCTCAAAAAATATTATTACAAAATGGCATTCCTCCCCTCCTATCCTCTTCTCGCCTTTTGATTTCTCTTCCCTGTACTTGAAGCGGTTTAGTTGATCGACATTTATTTCCTCATGCAATTACTGATGTAGGTTTGCAGTGACACTGATGACAAGCGTGACAACATTCCAGCTTCAGTAATTTGCTCACCCGACTGCCCTCCCATCCTTGTCCTTTTTAGCCACAGCCAGTGCATATTAGTTCATGGTGAGGTCACATCATGAGAAGTGTTGTGTTTAAAAGAGTCTAATTATTGTTTGTGTTTAATCAGACTTTGTCTGGGGCACTTTGTGTCCACAATCTGCCACATGTAGCATGTGCAAGAGCTAATTAAAGCAACTGATAGATGCATCTTTATTTAGTTGCTTTTCTCCAGGCGGTTTCAGATTTTTCATTCTAATTTGATAAATAGGTTATATATAATCTTAAAACATAAGTTCTTCTAGAGCAGAGTGTTGAAACTTATAACACCCTCTTGGTCCAGCAAGCGGACTAACTATTGACAAGAATAAACCCTCCACCCTAATTTGACCAGCTGGCTTACAAGAGACAGTTCTAAAAGACATGACTTGAGACCTCCATTCCTCACTCAACGAGTTTATGAGGATAATTGAATTTAGTGGAAAGAGAATAGGGACTAGTCTGTGAGCCGACATTGCCAAAAGCCCACCTCCAGACTTAGGTCTAAATTTCTGCCAGAGCCTACTGTGTAGAATTCTATGGCACAATATCAAGGCACAGGTAATTCATCTTCTGGCTCTAGCTCACCTTTGCGACCTAATTAAATGAATAAGATGTGAAGAAATCTTCATTTCCGTGAGGATAAACACATTGCTGCATGGGAAAGGTAAGAGGAAGGCTGGCTTTGTAAAGGAAGAATGAGAGGCAGATGAGAAACCACTGGCTGGGAATGGTGAATGGCTGAAAACTTGTGTTTGAATAGTGAGGGAAAAAGCGAGTTCTGATTTACATGCAGCTGGGGTGCTGGCTCATTTGTTTTGATAATAGCTCATCATAGCACACTTTGCTTTGAGCCCAAACACCACCATATATATCTGGAGTTCTTTCGACATTTCACTTCTTGTGTTAACACTGCACATCAGCGATGGGCGTTATCTGAACAAAGAAGCAGCTTGTGTCATAGACACAAGACACACTCGAGTGCACTGTGACAGTTTAAATACCTGCCTCATCACTGAAACATCTGGCTTGTCTTTGGTGTCTGCTGCAAAAAAGCACTCTTTCTTACAACTTACGCCCCTCCCACTTCCTCATCCAATTTAAGGGTATGCAAATGGATCCTAGGAGTCCACCGCGGTTACAACAACAGAGACAATAAATTCTCATTAAGGCTTTCCTTCCTTGAAGGTAGAAATTGAAGTTGGGATATTCATGTTATAGTCCCAGGCAATTGGAACAAATGAGGAGATCTTGTGGAAGGAAGATACAGCCTTAATCGGGTCCCCACCAAAACCCCTGCTCACCACCCACCCCTATACCGGCTCCATGGGGAGTGTCAATGATGAAAGTCAGCCACGGGAGTGGCTGACCCTGCGCCACTGCTCAGCCTCTCTCCCCCTCTGACGAACCCATATTTCACCAGACTCATTTCTCAACCTCCACTGTCACGTTCCTGCTGTCGGGGGCAGCTCCCATCATCAGATTGGTGATTTCACAGGCTGGTGGCAGCAACACTCCTCGCTGTAGCTGACTAGCGGCCTCGCTCCAAAGACAGCTGGGTGGCCCTCCTTAGTAGCTGGCTGGATGCTCGAGATCCTCATAATGCACATGCAAAGATGATCTGGGGTGGGAATTTTTGCTTGCATGATGCCAATAGCTTTGAGGCGCTGCTGATTTGTGTATTTCTTTGAGTCTGTGTCATACAAATATCACAAAGTCAACTGGGACTGCACCCTTGTTAATATTTCCCAAAGTTGGACAATGTCCTTTACTATTAAGGTATAGTTCAACATTTGGGGAAATGCACTTACTAACTTTCTTGCTTTGAGAAGATGAATACCACTCTCACAACACTATCCTCTGGTAAAAATTAAACTACAATGACAGCTAGTTAACCAACAACCACAGAGAGAAACAGCTTGCCTGGCTTTAGATAAACAATAAGCTTATCTAAACTGTCAAACTATTCTCTTAGAGGTAATATAAACATATGTCCCTCTAGAACTGGACTTAATATTTATGTGTTATGTGGTGTAACTGTTTTGTGATAAAACATAATTTAAAAAGTAAAACTGTATTCAGGATTATAATGTAAAATCACAAGTAATGCTGCAATAAGATCAGCATTTGACATGTTACCACATTTCAACTTTTCAACTTTCCTTGCTCACTCATTTTTTTTATGGATAAAACTGATTCCTATTTCAAGTCACAGCAATCTTTTGATGATCTGACGAGAAATTCTTTGATTTTTAGTTGCTGTTGCTGTTATGTCACTATTAGCGGCTGCGGTGGGTGGTCTTCACACAAAAGGCAGGAGTTTTAGAGGGGTCACTTTGCTGTAGGGGCCGCAATTAACAGCAACATTCCTAGAGATGCAAATGGGCGATTTTGCAAACAATTATAGACATCATTATTTTTTTTAAATTCCTTTTTACTTTTATTCTATTTTAAGCCAGCTTGATCATTAACTGCCCAATCTGCAAAACCTCAGGCTGCGTTGCAGTCTAGAGAGTGAGGGTTAAACGACACACATTGATTTCAGTCTGTTTCTATGGTCATTTGGTAAAACTCAATCAAACATTTGTTTTGTATTCTTGTCATGTACTCACTGTAAGTTTAGTCAACTTTGTCTACCTAGACTAAAAAAAAGGAAGAAAGTGTATTCCATAGTAAAATGCAAACTGCTTAAATGAGTTAGCTGTACTTTTCAACCTGTTACTAACGCTTTCTCCTCATCTTGACTATATATTTGCATTTTACCCACAAGAATGTCTGAGGACCTGTGACCTCAGAGAGAACAGTTTCTGGAGACATGTGCAGATTTGGGACAAGCTCCATGTGCACATGTGTATCTGTGTGGGATACACAAGCATAAATGCATGCCTTTGTAGTGCATGACTCCCATCTATACACCTTTGTCCAGATGGTTGTGTGTGTGTGTGTGTATGTGTGTGTGTGTGTGTGTGTTTAACAGTATTAAAGGCACTCTCTCCTGAGAAATAATACAAAAGGCCCTCTGTGCTCTGTCAACTTTAGGTCATGCCGTGCCCTTTATGGACCCAAAACCTCGCCGTTCTCTGCTGTCAGTGACTGATCCCCATGAGGAAGAGTGCGTATCAGAAAACTCTTCTTGGCAGTAAATGTAGTCATTTACCTCAGTCCCAATTTTCTGTCACTTCAAATTCCCCAAGAAATCGTTGCCTTTTTCTCCTCTGGTTGTGCAATATTGTGCTCATCTTAGTCCCAGTTTATCTCAGCTACAGCCCATATTTCCTCACATTTGTGACATTATAAAGGGCAAATAAATTCACTTTTTCAAATTCAGCTAATGTGTCTTATATAGATGATTTAAGCTGCTTTAATACATATTTTCATATGATAATGGATGAAATAACTTGTAGTTAAATGGGTTGTTGTAGTGACAGAAAATTATCCTTCACTATGACTATTATAATAATTGACTATGTAGTATTTGATTCCTTTTTAGCTCATTGTTTTGGTTTGGGGTCTGCAACTTTACTTTTTTTTGTTCACTCTCCAGATGCAGCATCTTTTTCCATTAATAAGTTCTAGATAGCACCAAACAGCAGACGGGAAAAGTTATCCTTCTTCATCAATATAGTGGAACATTTAGGATATTTCCCCTCAGGGGTTAGCAGGAGTCAAAGAGCAAGTGAATATTGGACTTCAAATGATCAGGTGGATGAGAACACAAGAATAAGTACCTGTCTATGAGATTGAAGGTGATAATACACCAGTTTGTGTTCTTCTGCTGAAATGAATCATAGCAGCTATTGGATGATAACAAGATAAACATTACTATATACAGATGGAGGACAAATAAAGAAAAAAACAGCATAAAGTCTCTCTAGTATGGTGACAGCAACATGCCAGCTGCACCGTAGAATTGATTCTACAGTCTCTGGACTACTGAGTATGAACACCACTCTTCTGAGAGATATTCCCTCATTTGGTGTTTTTATGATGATGGTGGAGGCTATGTCCCAACGTTGGTCAAATCCCCCATAGGTGTTGGTCAGGTTAGGATTCAGTTTGGTTATATGGTGCATCATTTCATACTCATCAGCCCACTCAGTGACCCTTTGTGCCCACTGGATGTTTTTTTTTTTTTTTGTTTTTTTTTTTTTTGCAAGTGGTCAGAATAATTTTAACAGAGAAAAAAGCATTTGTGATCTGATTTGTTATGAATCAATGAATATATATTCTGCAATGACAGCCACTCCTGCACCTGAGGCGAAAGTCTTTGCTGTCACAGCTTGTCTGGGAGATTTCCATGTATGCGCAATTTACAGTGTTTGTTGGTGGCTGTTGGTGGGTCCTCTGGGTATCTATGCTGTATAATTTTATCCCCTCTCCACAGAGTAATTCTATCCTCCTCCTTTACACAGGCAGAGGAGACAGAGGAAGAGGACATCCCACAGATAAATCCATTTTAAAATTATTTTGAATCTAATTTATGATGGTCACCTGCTCACAGGATGACAAGACAGAGTATGTTTTCTGCATGTAAAGTCTTTTAAAAATACAATTTTTGGTCAGGCAAGTAGTATCAATCACCCCTAACTATCTCAGATTTCTTTGGTCTTCAGACTTTAAATAGTCAAATGGAAGGAAAAAAAGGTCATATAGTGCCCCTGGTGAAGAACAGTCTGTGACTAGTGAAAAGCTACAGAGGCCAATACCTTACACCACAGAGGAAAACCTCTCTTTTTTAATTTCCCATTTAACAGTGTTTAAATGTAGCTGCAGAACCATTTGCTGTGTGTAATGTGTTGAAACAATTTAAAAATCACATTTAATGATTGAATACAATGTCTTGATTAAATGGGGCAGATATAACAAAACACTCAAATAAAGAAATAAATATACTCAATGCAAAGCAACCTCCTCAGTAAGTGCATGATAATGATACCAAGAACTATTTGCAATCTGTGGATATTAAACTTAGCAGCTCTTCTTGCTGTTTATTCCAATGTGGTATTTAGGCCCGTCATCTCCAGCCAAAGTATGAAGGTGATCACTGTCAAGTAAATATACTACATATGAAATATACCATACCATGCAATTTAATATCTATTTAATAATCTATTGAAATTTGTGAGGGATATACACAGAACTGAAGTGAAAATTGGGTATATATTCACCATCATGATATACTAAACCCTCTGTGGTTCATTATTATGTCTTTTAAAATTTATATATAGGATCAGATATTAAATGGATATACTAAGGTCAAACAGAAGCTTGATGTCTACATTCCAAAACTTGATCTTCTGGAGGACTGTGTGAGCAATGATGTACTATTACAAGCAACTATCCTTGAGGTACCATTGAGCAAGACTTTTAACTCCAACACTCATTAGAGTACTCAGCACGCTGCACGAGGGCAGCCTCTCAAATGACCGTATGTAATTGTGTCAACATGATTACTGTAGAAATAGAGCACATATAAATAACACAATACTTTGTATTTGTTGCTGAGTGGGTGTTTAGTGATTCTAACCAGTTTCCATAGCCTTACTCATTTGCCTGTGATGCGGTGGGAGACAGAGGAGCAGGTATAAGAAAACAGACAAAGAGGAGCTGAAAATGAGAAGGAACTACCACAAATGCAGACTCTGATCTATGAAGGGATAGGAATGAAGGTAATCCTGTGCGTAATTTGGGCTTTTTATTTTCCTTCTAAAACCATCAGCGCCTCTCTGTGGTCGACAGCCACATACAGCAGCAGAAAAAGTTGTCTTTAAAACTCTGCATTTGACAGCACAGTTTATAAAGAGCACATGCTAAACAGGCTAAATATTTCTAATTTCTATATAGTAAACAGAAATAAAATGGCCTACAGCATATGGGTATGAACACTTCACTTTTTGTTGTTGTTTTCGTTTTGTTTTTCTAGTTTGTGGTAATCCGTCAATTGATTCTTCTGTGAATTAACCTGATGTTTTTCAGTGTAAAGTAGACAGGAAGTCAACAGGAAGCTTCAGGTGCTTCAAAGAGGCGGCAAATTGATTAAATTTCTGTTTCTGTTTCAATTCAAATTGAAGACTTGCAATCACACTGTTTCTTATTGTAGACTTCATTTTACTTCATTTAGCATTCTTTTCATTTTCACAGTGCAATCATTGATAAACTGCGGCGATGAAACAGAGGTGAGGTCAGTAGCATATTTTAAAATAGTTACAAGGTACGGTGAATCTTTGGTTTTACCCTTAGGTTTGGAATTAAGGAAATCCCAAAATATCTGCATCCTACGTCATTTATCATTTTAACATGCATTTATAAATCAATTAATTAATACCTAAATAATCAATCTTTATCACAACAAAGGTTATTGTTCGTCATTTTGTGTTTTTGAAGGAAAAAAGATCTTTTTAAAAACTGTCTGGACTGCAGGTCAACACAAAACACACAGCTCTCTCATGCTAGACTGCTAAGTAATACACATTTAATAGTACATTTCAACTTCTCAAACAGGAAAAAAAAACAACAGAAATAATACAAAATGCTACAAATAGTGCCTTTAACACAGGAAGGTGAAAACAATGTCCCACTGAGATGTTGTTTGCCAAATGATGAGATTATTTGAATTCACCCAAACAATTCTACTGAATCAGTGATGTGGCCAAGAATAAAACTGAACATGTTGAAATATATGCCAGCTGTTTTTCTTTTTTTTCCTGAAATATTTCTTAGCAAATAATAAACAAGCGGGACCTGGTAAAAGATCTTTACCTAAGCCTGTCGCTCAAACTTTGGCATAACTGTCACCTCATGTCTTTGACATCTCTAAATCTTGAAGAGGCTACATCTGGTTATCGTTGTATTGTGGGCTGGAGTACTGATTCTGCATGGCTCAGCGCTGCTTATGGCGGCCTCCTGAGCTGCTGCCTGGAACGTGAGGGTTCTTCCACTCCTGTGGTCCATTCCTCCTGAGCTTTGGACACTGGCCCCCACTGCCACAGTAGAAATTATGGATCACAGCGGTGGGATCTGGATTGTATCAACAAACCATCACGAGTGGGAGGTAAGTGGTTTTAATTGCTTTAGTTCATAGTATCACATAGATATTTTCTTATCAGTAGAATCTTTCTAATTAGACCTATATGAACAGTGTTATAAGCAGTTTGAATCGTGTCATGTTTCAGCTATAAACTTAACAATGCTGGTGTACTGATATGAGCAAAATTAGTGATGTCAAACTCTGGACTGATCACATTAGTTTCTACCACCATAATACAAAAGCATCTGACATCTGGCAGAGACAGCATAGGAGCTACAGAAAATTATATTGAATTGATTCCACACAGTAATACTGCCTGTTGAATAAAACATCAAACTCTTCACTCCACATTAAAAGTTAAATTCTTACCCTGGTGAGGGCAATGAAGAGAAGCAGGCCACAGCAGTGAACATGATAGTGGGAGACCAACATGATCCAGTGCGATCAAAATATAGCTGAAGAAGGAGATAGTAGCCAGCCAACCACTGAAAAGACAGAAAGCGACTATTAACCAAAGTCATTTTTAAAAAAAGCAGTTCATTTTAGACTATACAGACACCAACATGAACTGTTATCACGTGTTGTTAGATTGTCTCGTATTCCTCATCATGATACTACCACTGAACATCTGGACGTTAAATGCTGCCAATAATTTAGTGGACTTTAAGTACTAGCGATATAAAGTTTAAAAGTTTTTGTCATACAGCGAGGATATCTTATTGCACATGGTGACGTTTATAAACTTTATGGAGGCTGTCATAATATTAATTTCTGATCATCAGCCTGAGTCAGGTGACATTTTGAGGATCTTATTTAACGGCCTCTCAAAGTCTCATAGGACTAGCATAAATGTTATGAGGCATTTCTGATGGTCCATCACTGTCATGTTAATAAAGCAGCGAACAAGGTATTTAAAAATACAGTCTACCTGACTGGTCTTATCCATGAGCTCAAAGTGTTTCATTCAAAATCTGATTTTGTGGTTTATTTTTAATAACTTCACAGTGTTTAATGTTAATTTTGTTGCACCAATAATGAAGTAATCCTTATATCCACTGGTAGGAAATATAAGAACTTCAACAGTAACTGAGGGTTCTTGGTCACCTCGCTCTGAGTATGAGTCATTCATCAAGTAATGCCACTTACCTGAGATTGATTTACTGTCAAGTTGAACTTTTTTTCAATAAAAAATGCGTAAGATCAAGCATCACTATAGACAAAGAAGTTGACACTAAACTGACACTAAAAGCTTTTTTTTATGTGAGCCATTTCTCCAAATCAAATTTCAACTCAACAAACTCAACATGAAATAAAAATCCTTTGTGGAAAAAAAAAAAAAAAATCAAAATCTTATTCTCTCTATATACTGAGTATTGTGAGTAAAATGTAATTTATAGAAAAGAACAATTTGAAGAGAATTATTTTCTGTTACGTTTTCTGATAACACCATACTCCCCCATCAGGGATGCCTATGCATTGGATGATGCTGATACCAACCTTGGGCCATGAACACAAAAAGAACAGCATGAAGTTGAAAGGGCTGTCCTCCTGTCAAAGAAAGAACAAAAAAAGGTTTAATATTCACATACTTGCAAATTCAATTTACCCATATTTACCACTAGTTTACATTGGATATTGTAATTGTGTCATTTTATTTGTGTTATCAATTTGATTTCAAATGGTGTCAAGTGCACAGTGCTGGGAAAGGTGAACTGTGCGAGCATCCTCCCTGGTGCTGTGCTGTGATAACACTGAGTCAGGTGTGGCAGCAGCTCTCTTCACCTTCTACGACTGTGTGCCTCCTACTTAACCCCTCTGTCGGTTGTGTTTCCCTCTCTCCTCCTCCAGGGAGGTCTTATGTGTCTACCAGCTGATGCCTAGATCAGGGTTTCATCCACTGTTCACACAACACTGGCTTCAACTTACTCTTCAAACTGGTCCAGGGAACAAAATATGCTTATAGGCCTAGGAAATAAAGGAATGATTCTTAAGAAGATATTCATAGCAGCCTTGTCGATAGTCACATGCTAGTGCTGTATAGTGTGTGTCGCCTCATGAGACAAGATATCCATGCCAGCTGAGGATTTAGAATTGCACTGCCCTTCAGTGAAGGGTAGAGAGATGTGGGTGCTTTTGTTGTCTCCAGATAGAACTAGTTGGAACATTTAAAGCGTCTCTGCTGGAGGTGAAATGAGCTCAAAAGCACCATTCCATAATTACTGTAGTGGACCATCACCCTGTCAGGTGCACGTATATATTATATAGGGCTCTGGACTGCAACAATGCCATCACGCAGAGCATAAAAGTAGCTCAGAGACATCGCAAACTCCCAAGTGCTGGAGGCTTTTGTTGGTGACAGTGAGGAAAGGGTCCAATGTAGCCTTTCCATTGTTTGTGCCAGGGAGAGGTGGGTTGGCACATGTCATATTTTCTTTACAAAATACATGTGCAGTATAAGATACCTTGTAGTCTTTCCTTTCTTGCTACAGTAAAAAACAGTGGCCTCTAGAGGAGGTGTGAGAAAAAAGATGTAGACCCACAGAGTCTCTCAATTGTAAAGTGTGGGGAGAAATTGGCATTTTCATGTAAGTGGTTCCCTACATGGCATTAGAAGGAAATGTCCTGTGATTTATAGTAGCTGTCTGGATTCAAACACATATTTTCAGTGTGAATACATAAAGAGTTAAAGGCCAAGCCCCAAAAACCCCATCAAAGGCCTGCACCAATGATCACAGAGGCACTAATACGATATGCAACACTAAGCCAGAAATATTTACTTGATAACAAAGTATACATTATATTCTATATGATGCACAGTTATTGCCTCTGTAGAGTGGATATAATATGCAAACATAGCTTTTAACTTCATCCCCAAACATCTTATACATTAATATAACACATTATACTAATACCATGTCATTGCTGTGTTACTTTATACTTTGAACAAGTGTGCCAACAAAATGCAGCTACACAAAACACAGCTTTATAATGAGATTATGTTTGACTCACTTGAAGGCCTTGTAGATGGGCCTAAACCAACAGACATAAGAGCAGGGTGTGAACATGAGGAGCCAGATGATAGCCAGTCCAAAGTTGGTCACTCCACCTCCACCAAACATCCAAGCAAAGCAGCCAATGAGATTCACCGCAAGTGTGGCACTATTCACTGTAAGACCACAGCAGAGGTATTTTAGGCACTGGTGCAAAAAACCAAAAACAAATCTATTGCGCACACGTACATACACATGCACATGTAGAGAAAAAAACAAAAATTGGATATGAAGACAGCCAGCATTAACATAATGTGAAATATGTAATTATAATACTTGACTCACAAGATGGCTTGTGCAACTGTGTGTCCCCAAATAGCCTTTTTGTGTGTGTCCTTTTCTATTAATTCTCAGTAATATGAATCTAACCCCCCCCCACCACCACCACCCCACCCCACTTAAGTTGCACTTGGTTCTAATTGGAGCTCTGCGCTTTGGTTCCATATTTCTTCTCTAAACTAGCAAAGAAGGGCAATCAGTTTCAAATTTTGGTCTATAGAGAAAATGTAGAGTGCCTCACAAGGAAATTATGAAGCTAAACACAGCTGCAACATGACAGCTATTAAGTAAACACTTTAGTTTCCCAAATGCACAGCAGAAAAAAAAAACATGCTGTTTTTTCTTCAAATGATTTTAACACATGGAGTGAGAAAGAAATGCTGAGAAAAAAAATTAGACAGAGTGACAATGAAGTGTAAAAGGCAACATGCATGCAATATCTGCACATTCTAACATATGGCAAATGGCAAATCCAAATACAAGAAAAACTGATACAGAAGATTTGCTACAGAGAAAAACAGAATAAGAGCACATCCAGAAGCAGATTGGGATTTTGAATACCTGCTTATGTTTATCAATTACAAAAAAGAGGACGCCTGCAGAAAGAAAAAAAAGTAATGATACAGAGTTCAGAGTGAGAAATATGTGTTTTTGAATATGTATACATGATAATTCCAGATGGAAAACATCTTTAGCTTTTACTGACTGGCTGTGGTTTACAGCAGGCGTACTGGAGTGGAGGTGCACCTCTGGACTTGCCTCATTGGACCAAAATCAGTTGCCACCTTGCACCAGTATCCCAGCTTTTGTTTTAATTATTTTCATATTATTCTTTTACTGTTATTCAGCTATGTTTTAGTGTCATAGCACCTACATCACTGCTGCAGCAGCTCTGGGCTTTTTCTCGCTGCTCTCCCCACCCCTTGGCTCCCTTACATGCCTTCATGGACAGGCAGGGAGCTTCCAGAGCAGAGCAATATCACAAACATCATTGTACTGCTTGTTTATGGTGTAATAAAGTTTGATGAAAGTGCTTCTGGCAAAAATTGTTTAACACAATTTTAAAGTTAACTGCTCTGCTCAAACCAAGGCCATCTGGTCAGCGCTATGACTCATTAGCAAATAAACCAGTCAGGATATAACAGTCACAGCCAATAAAAATAAAAATCTTTTTGGACCAAAAGGATCCTTGTAAACCATTACCCTTCTGTTCTTATCATGAGCTAACCACAGAGGAGAAGACAAATTTATGGGACCTCCAGGAGAATTCAGATGATTTTCAGTTTCCTTTAAGAGCTTCTGCTGTTCTACTGGAAATTCAAGAGGCCTCTGCAGTTTAAAGTCAGGTTAAAGTTTCATAGCTGAAATTTCAGTTTATGTAGTAGCTAGATGTAAGGACAATGTAACGAGGCCACTCACGCATCCACAGGTGGTACATTTTCTTGCACATGCTGCGGTGCTGTTCAGGGATCTCATCAAAGTCCTGATAGAAGCATGGCTTGAGTGGAATGAATCCAGGCAGTGGGGGAAAGTTGGGCTCTGCAACAAATAATTTCATATATCTGTTAGATATGGCAGGTTGAACGTGGCAATCTTTTTTCCACTACATGACTATGTAATAACTGACCTGCCATGTGGACACGGTGTCAAGTTTGTGATTTAGGTTCACTCCTTCTACAGTCTGTTGAGCCTAGGAGAGGGAGAAACTGCAGGTTGTGACTTGGTTGTTTTGTGACTTATTTCTATAGCTCCTGTATATGTGGTAATTTGCAGTTTGTTCTCATGCGTGTGGGAGCACATCTCATCACACTATTATCCAACCACATCGAGTACTTCATGAGAAAAAAGGCGTTTAACAGAAGGTGCTATAAGCTAAGCTAAGATATTCTGCCGGGGGATTTAATATGTGAGCACGTCTCAATGGTGGTGATAAGATTTGAACCACTCGTGAAAACACCAAAAGAAAAAAAATGCTCACACACACACACACACCCGGGAGACTGGGAACACACGCCGGCTGCAATCACATGCAAGCTGCGTTTTGATGGATGAAAATGAGCCAGCAATATTCGCTACATGTGCGAAGGCAGTTTGACAGAGAGCTGGCCATCACAGCCTGGAATTACGGATTCCAAGGGAAACCTAATCTGCTTACCTCCTCCAAAGAGCAGCCGTTTCTCTGTTTACACTGTGCGGTGTCCAGTGAAGGCTTCAGGTGCGCGTTGAATAAGACTATATGACGGCTACCCGGCCGATATCTACACGCAAACTATTAGACTATAATAATGTTTTCTTATGAGCAGTATAACTAGAGCAATAAATCCTACCGAGCCTGACTCTCGACCAATCGCCGTGCTTAAATCTGCTGTCACATTGATTCAGACCAATAGGCGGATTACTCTAATCCTTGACGTTGTATTGTTGACCCAATCACTGTTTAGCTCTCTGTCCATGGTGCTGAAACCGACTCACCGACGGAAGTAAACCTAATATACTGCGTCTACCGGTTAAGATAAACGTATTGAACACATTTACAGTACATTTCTGTGATGTTTTATAATTTAATACTTCCGTTAGTGAAGTAATTGGTGACAGAGAGATTTACATTCATGGTTTATAAAAATGAGTAGGTTAAATATCAGAACTATTACTGTTTTCAGAGATTTCTCCTGTGAAAGAGACCACAACAGCCGAAAATAAAACGAAAAGTTGTGACTGTACAGTGGTGGTGTGTAACTAAATAGAGTATTGCACTAAAGTACAATTTAAGGTACTTATATTTTACTTGAATATTTCCATTTCAGGCTACTTACTTTTACTTGACAACTTTAGATACTACTTACTTTTCAGATTAAGATTTTACAATAATTATATAAAACATAATATTGATTTACAAAATACAATGCATTGTTGTAGATTACATTATTATAGATGGTGACAATTACCCAAAAGTTCCTACTTTCATGTTAATGCATTAATAATGATGATCCAATAATACAATACTTGTAGTGGCTATTCTGCATAATGAGTATATTTACTATAAGTGCATTTTGTTGCTTATACTTCTGTGCATTCACTGTATTAAGCATTTCACTGCAGAATCTATTTATGTGAGTATATATAATTTTGTAGTGTATTTAAGTAAAGAATCTGAATTCACTTTCCACCACTGGGAGTATGATTCCCAGAGAAGAGAGCCTAGAGGTGATTTTCTTTATATTGTACATTCAGGTAAAACACACTCCATGTGATACAATACTATCAGTCAGGTCACTGGCCACACCTACAGCCCAAACTTAAATATGAGACTTGCTGACCTAAACTCTATGTGGACTCAGGCTCACCAGCTGGGGTTGCTGTTTCACTGCTGTGAGCCTCTCTGGAGGTAAAGTGTAACCAAACAGTCTCTAGGCATTTTGTCATACCTTCACTAGGCTTTATATATCTATATCTATATTCATTTATCTATTTATTTATCTATCTATCTATCTATATATATATATATATATATATATATATATATATATATATATATATATATATATATATATATACATACTTTTGCATGCAAGAATTAATATGGGAGCCAAATACAAATGGCACATTATGCTAATATTAGACCAATTAGACATTGTTTGTTGTTTGTTGTTATGATGGATGCAGTAAGGACGCAGCTATCATTGCTATGCATGCAAATGTATAAATGTGATATTAATTACCAGTTGTATATGAATCGGTCCATCACACATTCTGCATGAGTCAACTGTAATTCATGATGTGACTGAAGGATTACTGCAGGGTTAGTTTATGACATTTATATTGTTATTATGACATTTATCAAATGAGCCACATGATTCTGCTGACAGAGAATAAGTTGGAATTTCTCTCTCTGACAGTGAATCATTAAATAATTACTGTCAAGACCCATCGTTTTTCAATGGTCAGTGGTGCCTGAACAATGTTTGATACATAGATCATAATATTTTATACTGTATTGAGCTCTTACCTCACCTTGCGTACCAGTTTATAATATGTATACTGTGATTTGATTTGTTACTAAGGTTATAATAGCCACATCTCTGTACTTATTTTTCTTCCTGAAAGCAAAGGATTTCCCTCTGGTGATCATTTACATTATCACTACCATTTCCTGCCAACATGACAGACATGATGCACTATGATCAGCCCAGATGAGTGCCATCAACCTCAGTCAGATGAGACCATTTCAATTCCATGTCATTTTTCTGGGGCTTTTCTCCAAAAGTAACCAACTGCCTGGTTATTATAGTAAGTGGTAATTGTCACTACTAATTGTGTTTTAGATTACAATGTTAAGTTTTGTAATACTATCTGTGAAAATAAGCATAACACACTACCATTTATTTCAATTACTCATCAGGAGCAATGTTTTATTTTTTTATTTTTTCATTTTCCTGAGGCTCTTTTTCACTAATAAAGAAGTGATAATGACGTAATTCAAATTGTAATAACTGACCTGAACCATAAAATCAAGTGTAACTGCAAGGTGCTCCTACACAGATACAAGAGCAGCAGGAGGCAATTTGGATCATAATCAGCTCTCAACAACCTTGTTCTCTATCATAAATACTTTCTGAGCCTGAAGATAACTGGTATAAATAGATTGGCATGACTGTAGTTGTAAGACAAATCACGTTTTCACTCAACCACATTCTGTTTCCACTGCAGTTAAACCTGAGCAAAAGTGGGTTAGGCAACCTGCTCAAGAGCAGAATGATTGATAGAAACTCATAAACAGTGTTGATATGTTAGTATGTGTATATATGTTAGAACTGTAGTAATATGAGTATAACATTATATAATGAGGATAATGTATTACTTTACTATCATATCATTAATGTGCCGTAATGTTGCTATTACCAGTAAGGCACTTTTCCCATTTACTTACATTGAAACCAAATATCCACACTATGATTAATTAAATTCTAATTTAAGATTTTGATGAAAGTGTCATGAAATGTAACAAAGAACTGGCAGAAAGTTTGAGTGTATGTGTGAGAGACATTAGATGTTATTCTGAAAATAGTCTCAAGATGATTAGACATTAATGTTTACTTACTAAATTAATTTGCACAAATGCAAGTGGGGGAGACATTTAAGTGTTTTCAAAGTAAAAGCAATTACGAGTATTATAGATTAGCCCTCCCAGGGTGTAATCATTAACACATCTTTTGAAATGAATGATGAGTAACCACTTGAAAGATGAGCTACTTTGACTTCTGTTTACATCACTGAATATAAAGCCTTTTGTCAGTTTCAGTTCTTTCATTCAGTTCATGAGTGGCATCTAAGTACAAAATGTGTCTCTTCACTTCATTTCACTCCTGTGGGGCAGGTGTTTAAGAAGCAGTGTCATCCATGTCATTTTAAGAACAATCTCATATTCTGATGAAGGTCTGCTGGAGCTAAAAGATTTGATGTAATAATTTAATGTATAGTATGTCTTGAATGCAGTGTCAGTGTGACTGCATTTCTACACTCACACTAACACCGTAACACTCTACAAGATACTAAGCTCTTCAACAATACACCATCAATCACACATCAAGTATTTGTAATTGTTTGATTAGAGGAATAGATGTGGCTCTGGACAATCAGTGGAACCTGATTAATATTCATGTCATGTGTCTCTTACAGGTGCTAATGTAAGGAGCTACATCATGAACCAGGCTGCTTTGAGCATCCATCTATCCTACCGTCCATTTTCCAATCTGGTTATCCTGGACTATCCCAGCTCATTGAAGGCACACCGAAGGTACCACAGTATAGTCTGAACCAGCAGAGGGAGACCTGCCTGATGCCAGAATTAAGTGCATTGCAGTGTAGCCCAGGCAAGAAAAAATGAAAGCCGTACTGTACAACTCTCTATAACAGATAATAAAAAGAATACATCTTTAATCAACTGTAAAATTGCCATCTGTCAAATCAAGGCCACTCGGGATGGAAAGCTGGTAAAGCTGTCCCTTCTCACTCCCCCTTTTATCTCACACTGTCACTCTCACCACTCTCTCATTTTCCCTCTCCTCTCTCCATTAATATTTATCAGAAGTAGTTTCAGTCTAGACAATCCTCTGACAGGTTGTTCTAAGGCCATCATGTCTTATACAGAAGTCCACAGAAGAGATGGCCATAAGTGGTCTTTCTTTCTTGTTTCTTTGTCTGTCTTACTCACTCTCATTCCACCTCTCTCGTCTCTACAACCAACAAGGCCTACATTGACAGGACCATTGAGACGAGATCCTTTCTTTAACACCTTGCAATCTTCAGCTGAGATTCCGATTCAGAATCTACTTTTTAAGCTAATTAGGACAAGGGCTGCTTCTTTCAGGGAGTAATGATCCTACGCTGTATTAACAGAGCCCACCTACTCCCTCCCACTCCAGCTCACCAGCAGTGCTTCACTCTGCATAGATTAGAATGGGAAAGTCAGATTTCCCCCGTGAGCTTTGCCAACATGCCATTGATGCAACACAATGGGTCTTTTCTGGGCCCTCTTTGCTGCGTGCTTTGTCATCATCCTGGATGGGGTGTATAGATAGAAAGCAGGATATTAAGTATCAAGAAAGACATTGAGAGAATGAGGGGGGCAAGAGGGGAAAAAGAGGGAAGACAGAGAGTAATGAAGGGTGAGAGAACAGCTTAGCATCAACATTTATTGAACAACAGAAGCACAGAGATATGGTGTCTTATTTCTTGAAGTGAATAGTTTTGCTTGGATTGGACTGGATCAAAATTCCCTCTCTTTTTCAGTTAATCCACAAATAAACTGAAAAAAGTGTGATCAATAATTCATGAGCTACATTTGAAAGTGTTAGATATCATTTTCAATTTTATAAACCTTTACCCTATTTAGAAGTTTGTCAGTAAAACTTAGAGGTGCTACAATGGCACACGCACACACATTTGCACACACACGTTAGTCCACTTGTTTCATATTGAATGCATGAATACATTTATTTATCCTCATCACTGGGTGAGTAAATGCACTTTAAATGAGGTAAAAATAAGTGTCTGTTGTTCAACACTCAATATCCCTGCTTGATGCTCTCAATTGCGGCCCAGTGCCAGTGCACCCCGGTGTCATTGTCCTCCGAAAGAAAAACCATTTGCCCAGTCACCCTCTAAGCCCATGTGCCACCGTTGTCTTAGTTTCTATGGAGACGCTTTCCTCCAGGCCAAGTATGTGGAGGGCACCCCTCCAGCGGAAGGAGGTGGAATAACATTGTGGCAAGGCAATCATACACCAACCTCATTTACATATCCAAACATGAACCATGGACCGTAGCATGCAGTGTTTGTTCACTAAACATTTCACAGTAGTTGATTAAACCCAGCTGGAAATGAGACGGGAAACATATATGATTTTTTTTTTTTTTTAATAGCACAAGGGTTGGTTGTGAAATTGTGTGGTATACAGGAAAGTTAAAGAGATCAGATGAGAAGGAAGTTATAGAAAAGACTGTATAAAATATCTGTCTTTGTACACTGGGTTCATTCAGCATTCTGATCACCGTTGCTCCCTTTGTACAGTTGACATGAATGATGCATGCCTGTGTCTGGGCCTGAAGCGGTCACTCCTCGGCACCTCCAGTTGGGGGCACTGTTCTCTCTGTCTGTCAGTCAGTCTGTGGTATTTCCTTACCTATTCAGGAGACGCTCTGCTGTCAGATGGAGCGAGGTGTCTCTGACCTTGAGGCAGATGAAAGACAGCAACTGTACTCAGAATTCAAATAATCAAACCTCACAGACTCAACCATTGTAACACATGTGGCCTAGAGACAAGGACACAAACAAAGGAGGGGAAGGAGAAAGGTGATACTTTTTTCACATTATAATTGCTGTCATTTCCGGACTACTTCCTAAAAGTGGGTCCTTTTGTAGTTTATATTTGTGAATTATTTTTTGGTTTAATGTCAAAGCGCATCCTCGCAAGCTTATACAACAATACCACAGAAAACAGGACATTTTTCTCACTCCTATAAATACTTGTGAAATGGAAAGGCTACTAATTAATAGGCCAAACAACAATGGAACCAAAGAAACCAAACGACAGCTAGCCGTCATTAACATATTTTACTGGGGCAGTAATTGTGGCACTGACTGACTGCCACTCAGTCACACTGATTGCTATATAATCCAGCACTGATTCTCAAACAATAGGACCCACTGCTGCGAGGGCAACAGTAATGAAAATTAGTCTTTTAAAATCACCGAAATGCTCTTTTCGAACTCGTCACAAGAACACATAAGCTTATAAAAATTTCTAACAAAGACTGAAAATCACTAGACTAAATTAGAAAGTTTATAATCATTCTGTGTGCATTAATCTAACACATTTAACACACATATATAGCATTTTTGATACCATACAGTGTGAGCTCTTTATAATCATTGCCCCACAGTGTGGCTAATGAACCTCATAATTAAATCATCAATATACATTTCTTTATAATTCACCATTCCTGAGGGAAAAATATACTTATCTGATCTCATGTTCATGTTCCCTACAGACCAGATACTTAAACAAGTGCTAAAATCTATTAAGCTTCACCGATAATCTTTCAGAGCAATGACTGGAATTTATCACTAAGCGCTGGTCTTTGTGTTCTTTATGAATGGTGGTAATAATGGTGGAATAATAAGTGTGTCATCATCATTAGGCAGGACACATAATGTGCTATTAGCTCATAGAAAGATACCAGAAAAGCTTGTTATCACAGTTAAACTATTCATGGTATAGTTTCATTTGTGTGTGGTTCTGCTTGAAGTCCCTAATACTGTAATTTAGTTTCTGTTAGTGCTGCATAATTGGTTTAAAATAAACATTTTAAAAAAACTGTAATCAGTACTAATTGAATTTTAATGTTGACTTTTGCTGTAATGTTGAAATTAAAAAAGACTAACTCAATGAGCGTGACAGTGTTTTGATGGATGCAGATTGTATTTCTTTGTCAGCTAATTCAAGAATATTCTTAAAACACCGTAGGTGCACTGGATCCCAGTGTGTTTAATCTCATCCCATGTGGTTATTTTAAGAAAAATGTATCTTTAACCAAACATGAATACAGCAGTTATTAAAATGGACATTTTCTGGAGTGCCACAGAGCTGCTCAGCTCCTCAGCAACCAATTACAATATTGTCTGTAGTAGAAAAATCTAATTTGTTTTCAAAGAAAAACAGCAACACCAAACTACCTCTTGTTGCCAAGAGAAACTAAAAAAAACCTCTTGCTGTTTGACTCAAGCCAGACAAGTTTACTATTCTAATTGGTCTCGGTGGGCAGAGCATCAAATGTGTAAATAATTTTCTCAGCAATTGGCCTGCTCTGTCTTTGGCTACCATGGCTTTCTTTCTTTGACTGTGAAAAGAAAGCTGTTGGAACACTGTTCTGTACTGTAATTCCCAGAGCACATTGTTTTTATCTTGTACAAAACTGCTTTAAATATTGAAATGAGAGACCAATGTTCAATCATAGAGCCACCAGTCTCATAATATATATCAACCAGAGCGCAGGGCCAGCCGTGTCTGTCGGGGGTAACAGTTTGCAGATGGGGTTTCAATTGTTGCTGCAGTGGGGTTCAGTTGGATTGTGGTTTAAGGGAATCAGGTTACTCATAATTAAGAACATAACTGGGAGCAGGTCGTAGCCTCCACCGGATCAGCTTTTGAGGTTCTAACGGGACACAAGTTGTTTAATTTTCTGTCTGTCTGGACTGTCTGGCACTGCAACATAAACTTAGGTTTACACTGTATAATTATGCCCTGCATTGCACACTTGTACTGCTTTTATTTGTTAACAGTTTCTACAATAACCATGAGCTGTATGTGTAAGCAGCGCACACACATACAGTACAGTATGATGGATAGAGGCACACAGCCAAATCTCTAGCAAATAGTGAAGTGTCAACATTTTATGGCAAAATTGAACTCAAGCTATTTCTCGTAGATGGTTTGTGCATTGATATCATAGAGCTTTTGTAGAGTGATTTGCGAGCAGCTGGTAGTTTGTGTTCATCATTTTACAACAGCTGGGGAGGAAAAAGGAGAAGCAGGGAAATTACAGCTTGACCACAATCACAGAGGACACAGCAATGCTATTAGTTTTCCAATGCAATCACATAATCCGAAGGGCCAGACATTTGCTTTAATCAGACACCTGGGACATGCATCCATCCCATTTCATTTCATCGGCTCAAATCAATCTTATATCAGTATTAAATGAATACGCTGAGATGAGAAATCTGGACGGACAACCTATTATTACCAAGGGGAACTCCTTCATTACCGCCTTTTATGATTGTCTGTCTTTCTTGTCTGCGTTGTAGGCGATATACAGAGAATTCTACTCTTACATGCTGTGAATCAATTTTGGAAAAAACAAAAAGAGGCTGTATTCAAAACCATAAATGTTACGCTAAAGTTCAAATGATGCAGGACGACTCCCTAATAATCTGTAATAGGTGTTCTTTTCATCCTTACAAGCAATTCATGAGTAGATGGCACATCATCAAAAGGTGGATATGGCACTTTGGAACTTCAAAGAACAGTTCATTACAGTGTAACAAGTAGCAGCTCTGATGCACATGTGAACTGCTGTGTATCCGACTCGTTAAAGCCTCGTCGCTTTGTGTCTTTCTCTCTCCTGTGTTCTATCTCTGTGTGCTGGTGTATGTGGGGATGCTGCTGGTATCAGTGATGCTGAGAGTGCTGCACGAGGCGAGTCTTTGTCTGCTCTGGGAAGGCTGGGTTCCAGCTGGCTCCTGCTATGTGGATGCATGCAAAAGTCAGTGGGTCCCTCGGCACTCAGTGCAGGAGGCAAGCCGGTTGATTGATTGGGATGCACACCACCGACGCCCCCCTGCAATCATCCCCACCTCCTCCTCCTCATCCTCCTCCTCCTCCTCTTGCTTGCTCTTGCTTAGAGAGCACATGTGCCTCTGTTTTTTTTTTTTTTTTTTTTTTTACCCAGACCTGCTTTATTACACACAAGCATTCATGCTGCCATGCATACATGTCCATGGGTGTGCATAAACAAAGGTACATGCCCACTCAGAGATATTGGAAGAAAATCTAAAATCACACATGGATAAACTGATAAAATTATACAGGAAATGAATGAGTGTAGGTTTTGCATGATTGGGAGACAAGGTTTTCACTGAAATGTGTGGATCTGGATGTGTGATGCTGATAAAACATCAGCAGTGTCCCCAACACTGGGTTCATTCAGGGCAACACATTAGCAGTCATTCCAGATAACCGCTTAGCCAGACCATTCTCCACACTTCGTCTTGCTGTAGCAGAGAATGAAACATTACCCCTAACGAATTCATCGTCCCAGACGGAGAGGGCGCCTGGGGTAATATATATATATTTTTTGACAAATCTGATATTAAGTGCTCCTACGGCGTATCGGCTTTGATTTGATCCCCAAGTGTTAGTGAAAGACATGGGGCTGAACCAAAAAAAAAAAAAAAAAAAAAAAAAGGAAGAGGAAGGGGTGTGTTAGAATCACCGACAGCTTTTCAGGACTCCAGCGACGACTAGCCAGCCAGCCAGCCAGTGTCTGGTGAACGTGCGCGTGTGCGTATGTGCATGTGTGTGTGTGTGTGTGTGTGGACCAGCAGCGAACACACACTTAACATTCGTTCGCAACATGGCGTTGGAGCGCCGAGAGACACGACGGCTCTCCCCCGACTAATGCAACCTTATTGTTAGGAAAGCCAGGGGACTGTTGACCAAAGAGACCAAAAACATTCACAGAGACTCTTTTACGCACCGGCGGAGACAATAGCGGATTCCAACATATGCATGTCGCTATAACGGTATAGCTGGTTGTATAGACGCACGCTGCTACCCCACTGGTGGAAATCAAAGGCTGTACATGGCGGTGGAGAGTACAATTTGGCTGTTCTGTCTTCTTTCGCTGTTTTGTGGTCCATCCAAGCAAGGTAAAGCGCTCACTTAAATCATTTGTGGGTTTTTCAGTGGAGTGCATGTGTGAGGCAGCGGGCCACTCATATTACACTAAAGTGCAGTTACTCAGAACATAAGTGGGCTGTGATAAAAGATAGGAGAGAGAGCTACCCGGTGAATTTGCACCTTGCACGGTCCTTTCATATCCCTCTCCGTACTATTCTCCGTTCACCTCATGTGGCCTTAGGAGGTAGTGGTGTATTGTTACTTCACGGGTGACTCTGTCAGGACGCCCCGAGAGGTTCTGGCGCTGCGAAGTTGCAGCACATTGCCCAAAGGAGCAGCCCTGAATGTTGCCACAGGGCGGCCAGAGGGTTTTGAACCGACAGCGGGGGGAAGTTTGAGGGGATCAAACAGAGGATGGGGCTCAGTACGTGGACGGTCTCGCATTGTCGTGGTGTTTAATAAGAGTGGAGCCGACCTGGAATCAGCCCAGTTTTAAAATGTGTTGAATGCTTTGCCAAAAACAAAACAAAACAAACAAACAAAAAAAAAAGTCAGAACTTTTTCTCACTGTGCGCATGAGACGTCTGGTTTAAGCCACTGGCTCATAAAGTTGAGCGAGAGAATGTGTGAAAAGTGGAAGGGAGCTTCTTTATAAAGACATGATCTGCAAACACTTGCAGAAGAATGTGTGTGATGATGGTGAAAAGATGCACAGTAGCTCCTGAGAATGCGGGCTGGTTGGAAAGTGAAAGTCTGCCCACACAGGCGAGGACGAGTGGGTGAGGGACTGGCCACAGGATTTACATGACAAAGACCTGTGCAGACTATCAGTGAGGGTTACACAGTTAAATGCTCTTCAGGGTCAGGAAACGAGGATATTTAAAACTGCGACTCTGCCATTCATTTCTTTCATTCAAGCTATTTAATTATGGACTCCTATAGGACATGCATATACATTATGTTTTGTCCTGTGGATTGACATTCAAGGACATTTCTGCATGAAACCACTGAAACAAGCTACAGGTGAAGAACTAAGAGAAGTAATAGTGATGTGAAGCAGATCAGACCAAGTTCCAGCAGCATATTACACACATTATCTTTGGTTCAGGGTTTAAAAGGAGTGAAACAGTGGTGAAATATAACCAGCTGTCATCAGATTGTGTAAACTGTGGTAAACTCTCATATTGAGGCTGCATTGTGCTTTCAAGTTTTAACTGTGTGATAGACATTGAGGTTAAATGTTCAAGTTTGAAGTACTAAGTCTGAAAATGTTTACAGGTGTATTTGCTAAGAGCCTATCATGAGAACCAGGCAAGTGGGACTGTGTGTACTGTTTGACAGAGAGAGAGAGAGAGGGAGCACACTACAGAGCTTTGAGATTTCTCATCTTTGGACTGAGACTTGAGGTGGCATTCATATTCAGGCTGGGCAAATGGTAGGATAGGTAGGATATGCAGCTTCAGCTTAGATCATGGCTTGCACATAAATTAATCAGCAGCTGTTTTGATAACTGATTAATCGTTTGAGTCATCTTTCAAGCAACAATGCCAAACATTATCTGGCTACAGCTTCAGAAATGTGAGGATTTGCTGTTTTGTTCGAGATATACTAGTTTTCTGTGGTGTTTGTGGTCATGGTCATGTGAAACAAGGAAACTGAAGATGCCACATTGATTGTGGAGGATGTCAGTCCACACAGTAAAGATAATCTCCGGATTAATTGATAGTCATTAGCTGTAGCTGTAGTCCAAACTGCTACCAAAGTACCATAGAGCAGGACATCACATCCTCTCTGTAATATATATTTCAACATTGTTGTGTGGCTGTGTTTAGCAAATACAGTAGATGCGCTATTAAAAGTTTTTAATTTAGAATTTTATCCCTCTCTTGTGCCTGGGGCTTGCCAGCTCCACAGATATGCTGCTGCTTCATCTCTAGTATGTCATGCGCTGCAGTGATTGCTACCAACAGAGATGGGAAATAAAGCAATATTGTGCACAAGGGTTGGTGTGGTGGTGAAAAGTCAGGCGTGGCGAAATGAATGTATCAGAAACTCTAAAGCACTTAAGCACATTCAGGTAGACACCACCTCCCTCTGAGATATAGTGTAATTTTCTCACATAAGTTTCATTATTCATTGTTCAATTATGCAAATAAAGGCCTTAAAAGGAAGGCAACTAGAGGTATGCCTCCTTGACTTCCATCTGATATAGTAGTAGCAGGTCAGAGGATACAATTTCTATAGAGTTAGATTACTATGCCCTGCAGACTCCAGCAGAGACAGAATAAGGAATTACTCCCCTTGAGATCCTCCTGACAGGAGAGTGAGTGCCACACTGGAGGCGATCACATCCAGATGATGAAATCTCTTGCAGGTAAATGGCGATTGTGATGGAGGTTGTCTGCGATAAGAGTGAAGAGGAAATTGATTTATTTGCACTGCAAGATTTATCACTGGAAGTTGGTACCAAACAGTTTTGACAGTTTGCTTGGTATCTAACTAAAAGCAGTGAATTTATAAATATATCACATTTATAAAAATGATTAAAAGAAACACTAAACAAATCACAGACGAAAATCCTCTGCAATATTAAAGAGTTGCCATCAAAAAGTGTTTTGCTTTAGAGCAAAATTCACATTTGCATTCATGAGCTCTACTGACAACAGAATCATGCTTTATGATCAAATGAGCAGATTAGTATTTATCATGTATTATTACCAAATAATTACACTGTATCATTGTTATTAGTCATCAAGACCAGTAAACAACACAGTCACTGAGGGCGACTTCTTGTGTGCCTGTCTCTCTGTGTGAGTGTTAGGTTCAGAAACTGGAGCATGAATTTTCATGGATGTTGGTGGTTGTGGGAATTGGGGGCTGGGGGTGATTCTGGGGCAGGCATGAATTGGCGGGTGCTGGTGGGGCGAATTTGAGGGCAAGGGCCACTGCTACATCCACAAACAAAGAGCTTGTTTTGTCCATTGGAAAGATCAAATGAAAATATGTTGGCCTTGCTTAACACATCACAAGCAAATGAATGAGCATGAGCGCCTGTGTGTTCACAGTCCATATAGTGCTGCACAGTTATTAATGGACATAATAAAAAAACATCTGCAGTCCTGCAAGACTTTATGAGCAAATGAATCTGATTATTGTGACGCCATTGGCCTTTTTATATGCACATGAAAATTGTAAACACTGCAACAGTTGCATGATGAAGTGTAGGCAAGAATATGAGGATGTCACATGAGTCCATTATCCCAATTTTCTCTACACTGTTATGAAAAATGTTTTAATTAACAGTCCAACAGTTCACATTAACTCTCATTAAACATCCTCTCTCAGTCCCCCTTGTCACTTTTTGTGTACCAGCAAGTGCTGATTGAACTCACATGATGCTTTACAGCACTGTCCAGCTTTGTGCTCACACAGTTACACAGTTTGGAGATGCCCAGTGCAACAGCAGTCTCCTGCAATTCCAGAGGAGCAGCATATGTAATATGCCCTGATTAAGGGGAAAAGTACTTCACATTAATTCCCTGTACCAAGTACCATCCAGTCTCTCAACTGCTTATTCTGCCTGTCTGTGGGAGAAACTCAAGGGTACCTGCAGGAAACCATTTCTTAATTACAATTCCAGCAGTTATGCAGCAAGGCCACCTGGCGAATGTAAGTCCAATACTCATTCACTTTGAGCTTTGTTTTTGGTCTCCACCAGCACCTGAGGGAAGTCTCTGGCTTTTTAGCTGCTACATACTCCTCTATGTTCACCAGCTAGCTGCTATTTCTGTGTATGTCTGCCATCGGGTGCTGAACAGGTGGGTTTTTAGTGCTTTTTCCACTGTAAAAAATGACGCTATGAGAGCAGTAGATTTTCAAGGAGGACAGCTAAAACTCACCGTAAAGCTTTGCTAAGCTGAGGGGAGGTGCACATTCAGGCAATAATTCTCTGATAATTCTGCAGGTTCATCACCACCAGTGTCCCCTTTCACATTGTCACACTGTCACATTGTAATTTGATACATTGTTACTATAAAAATAGTTATTATTGCTCCCCTAAAGGTATCTAATGGACAAAATCTTTGCTATATCTGTTGTACATAGCAAAAAGTGACCTGGCTTAAAAATGATTTTTTTTTTAAATGTTGAACATTTTTACCTTTTTAACAGAACTGCTATATTGCTTTGTTATTAACATTTAAAACAATGCGTTCTAATTGCTTTCACAGTGCCGCAGTGCTATTTTGTTCTTGCAGTGGATTTAATTACATTGGATTTTAAGCCCCACTTACATTTGTTTTAGTATATTTTCATCTTGTGAAATTCAGTTGAATAAAACTGCAGAACCTGTGTGGATATTGACTCAGTGACTAATGATGAATGGGCACCCTTTGGCTAGAAAAGTAAGGTACCACTGGTTAAGGGCTTGGAATAAAAACCCGCAGTTTGTTCTCATGTTGCTTCTCTTCTCAGCCTCTGCCGCACTTCTACAACCAGCACTAATTAATATGATTACATTATGTTTTTATCAGTTTCCTCTTCCATGTATTAACTTGTAACATTATACAGACAGACAAAGTAGTAGTCTCATATCCAAATGAGCAGCATTCGCTCACATGCTCTTGACATGCCTGTGAAGGGTGCAAGCCTGCCCATCAATGACACCACACTGCTGATGTCTTATTTTTAGCCTGCTTTGAAATCACCTTAGACTACCTCTATGTGATCAGCTCTGGGATGGATTAAATTATATTCTTTTTTTGTGAAAGAGATGGATATTTCTACAACTCAGCATGCAATTTCTGAGTTACTGTTCTAGGACAAAAAATACTGTTATTCCTCCAGTATTCAAAGGTCAGACGGTGTCATCGCAGCAGCTTGTTTCACACAAAGTTTATATTTCCATGGAGCACCCGAGGAAAATTAGCCGGTAGGAATCCTACTGCCAAAGTGACCCTGTGCAATGTTAGGCATGGTGGTGGGAGGGAGCTGTTTTTTTGAGTCAACCATTTATTCCACACACTGCACCAGGGTACTGTGGAGCAAAGTCCATTCTCTAGCTTAAATATTATGGAGATGTAAAGTTACACAAGGGGTTACATTTTCGACTTGGCACAGTGTCAGAGGAAGATATTTGGAAAAGAGTGAGGTTGTTGTGTTCCAAACATTTTTCCAAAAGTCTCAACAAGGTTATTTGTCATGAAATTTAAAGCACAAGTTTTACAATGAAATGCGCAAATACCAGTTTGCAGCACAGCGAAGTCATGGATGTCACTGTTGGAACAGTTGCATCACTGACTGGGATAAAGTGGAATGACATTCTGCATGACAGATGTTTGATTCTCTTCCCCCTCCTAACTTTACATCTCCATGATCTTCGCCATCTTTTACGTAATATATTTCATACTGGGAAGGCAGCGAACAAACAGCCTAGTTACTGTAGGTTGCTGCAAAGATTAGTAAACCAAATTATCACTCTAGGAGCAGCTTTAAAGTTTCCTTTTAAAGCTTGTTTTTGGTTTTTGACACTGTTTATCTTTCAGCCGACTGATGATTTGATTCTGCGCCAGTTCATTCTTCATCTTATATTTTTATACTTGGTATCAGACTGGTATCAGAACTGGAGTTCGGATCAAGTTTATTGACCAAGTATGCACACCTTGCTGTTAGTGTAAGTCAGTGTACATATTTCAAATCATCAGCAGTTTGAACTCCCTCAGCCAGTGCAGAAAGAATTTGCTGCTGTGCCCTTTTCATGATTGAGTCAAATGGTTGTCTCCACCTTTAGTTCCCCTGATAGTTGTCACCCTGCTCCTGAACTCTTACCATCATCTTGAATGTTTAAAGTGTGCTCAGCTCCAGTTTGTTGTGTCTATGCCAGAGGGCCAGCTGTTCAACCTCCCGTATAGGAGCAGCTACGGAATATTAAACATTGAGTTTGTCGAGTGATGTATACTGTCTGCTATATGTCTTGCATTGGCCCCTACACTGTTGATATATGTATCTAGTATCATTGTGTAACTTCTCTGACAACACAAAAAATATGTCTGTGTATAGACTACATTTGTGGTTCTTATTCTGACAAGTAATTGCAGTGACTAAATGTATAGGAAAATACATTATACCTACTTATATCTCATTGTCACCTGCTCTTCAGGGGCCTTTTCTGAACACACCAACTTAATGACTTCATGTAATTGCATTTCTAATTTAATTGTACATGATGTATTTATGTAGGTGGTGCTTTTAATGATTATGCTGTAGTGTGTTACAGTTATTTAAACTTTTCATGGGCTCAGACCTACCACTTTCCACTTTCTCATTCAGTAATTCTGTGAACATACATACTCAGATCTCCTGAGACTTAGAACCGGAGCTCGTCGGACAGCCGCGCCTGTGGAGAATAGCTCATTACATATTAGCAGTAAATTAAGTATCTGCATGTGTGTGTGTTTGCTGAGGTACATACACCGCAAATGCCTGCTCGCTTGCTTGCTTGTGTGTATAAGTGTGGGTGTGTCAGCTGCGATTTGTGAGTGCATCTTGATCTCCTCCCCAGAGAGTCCATGCTAAATTAGGATGCATATTATTTAAAGATGCCTTGGGCTGAGTTTCAGCTGGGTATATTTGTGCAGTGAATGTGTTGATTTTTACGGTGCCCTGTGTGCGCCTATTCATGCTGCCAGAGAGGCAATCTTAAGCACAGAGTGCTTGTATGAAGGGAAAGGAAGGCTTTAGCTTGATTTTGTCTGCTATGAATTCTGATGATTTGCTCTCTTGGGATGTTCAAGTGTTGTGTTAAATTTATTTTGTCAGTGCTTTTTTCCCCAGTTGTAAATAGCATAGCTTTTTAAAATGTATGAGAATGAGACACTGTGGGCTAATGAGTGTTTAATTTCAGTAAGCATACATGTATGTGTTTATGACTAGTCTGGGTCGGATCTTTTGCACAAGAAAAATACCCATTTAAAGATAAAAGAAAGATAAAAGTATATGATATAATAGTATGATTAGTTGACAAATATATCAACAACCTTAAATTTAAAGTTTTAAGATTTTTTTTTTTTTTCATTTTTCATTTTCGGGCTTTCACTGTTTTCCAGTAAAAAGTGATTTTATATATAAACCACTCTATAGGATATTTCTGGGTTTGTTTATCTAGTAAAGTAATAGCTTTATGACTTTCATAAATGTGAGTATCAGTAATGGAAAAATTCCATTTTGACTCTTTTCAATCATGTAATCATGACAGGATCTAATACACATAGAGCCTCAGAGCCTCACTGCTTTTATTCACACTTGAGCCATGTCGAAGATGTTACAGGGTGGTTCTTTTCAGATGATGCCAACATGTAAAATATCCCTTAAAGGCTCAGTAGTCAGTATATTCTCCATTCGGCTTTTGTTACACCCCAGTTGCACATAGAGATCAAATGTTGGTGAGTCAGTCTATTTCAAAGTTGCTCTTTGGTAACACTGCTGTTAATTCATTGATCCCGGGAGCACAAATTAATATTACAACTGCAGTGATGCAACTCAGACGGACTGTGCTATTTCATCCTGCTGGCTTACTAGGTCACCGAGGTTTGCCACACAGTGTATCTGATAACTGCACATGATGGGATTTTGAGGAGATGCGCGGGGTAGGGTCACAGTTGCACTGAAGGTGGTAATGCTCTCTATTATCTGAGCCTTACCCAGGACCAGCCTCACTCCAAAGTCTAATCATAACTTGATTTGAATCTCAGCTCCAGCTCTACCTATAGCCCCAGCTTCTCTGACAGCGCTGGCAGTCGCACACATCATCTCCATGTAGACTGAGCAGTGAAGCTGCAGCAGTATTTTGTGAAATGAGGTAGCCGAACATTAAAGGGAGTCAGTCAACCAGCTCCTTATTGTGATGGTCATTCTGTCACTCCTTGTTCTTTGAAGACAGTAAACTTTCGCTCTAGTCACCTGGCACAACTTGATTTCTCATTATCTTGCCACTGTAGCTTTATGTTTTTGTGTGTGCGCGTCTTTGCGACGGAGGCTGCGGTCTGACGGCGCTGACTCGGTCAACTAACCTGCATTCACATTCCTTCCATTCCTCCATGCTGTCTGCTTGGTCACATGAGTTGCACTGGAGGTGGCCGTGTGGGTGCAGGTAATTATGAATAAGTATTGCAATGTCAGCCCTGAGTTCTGGTTTAGCTCTAGATCCATGGTATAGTAATGAAAACACGCTGCTAGAAATTCACACGCATAGAAGTCGAAGGAGGGCTGGTGTTCTTAGTTCCTGATCACTTAATACTGCAGCCAAGAAACACAAGAGCATGCATTTATGAATCAATTGTATTCATACTGAGTGCACACACGCCTGCTCATTCAAATGCAGACATTACTCAAAGTTCACGGTAATATCTCCCTCATATCAGTGATGGAAATACATTGAGAATTCAAGTGTAGCATATATGTAAGGTTGCTCAATGCAGTATGCCCTTCCTTGGTGCATGTACCAAGTAGGTGTCACATAAAGAAGTCTCATTCATCATTCCTAATTCGGTGAGATGCTCAACCTGATTCTGAACACACAAGCATTATAATGTACAGGCGCTCTCACTCTTCAAAGAGCAGAAGAGGCAGTGATTTCTAATCGTTCTGCCTGTGTTGTCTCCCTATCTTGCATCTACGAATCCATTATCCATAGAATATCTAGTATTTCCTTTTCCTGTAACAGTGTCCTTATTAATAATTTCGGTAATATTCATTATGTTGCTGCATAATAAACAGATTCTGATTCGGATCTCCCCGTGTTACTCCCATGTTAGTTTTATTGCCTCGCTTTAGTTGATTCTCGCAAGTGGGCTCAGTACTGGACATGGCCATGTGGAGGCCCCATGTTGCTGGGAGGTCTCTGCCCGCAGGAACGTTAGTTCATGATTGAGTGAGCCAGACTGGGATGAATGAGCACTGTACATAGAGCAGGAGTAAAAGGAGGGACTGCAATTGGTAATGCCTCCTTCTCTCTCTATCCTCATTCTCTCTGTTCGCCCTTCTCCTCTAACACACACCACGCATGTTTAGTGGGGCACAGAAGCCATATTTGTTTAATTCACAAACCTCCCAACCCCTCTTTTTTTTTCGGTGTATGCTGCCTTTGTCATTTGTTGGTTACACCGACTGTGAGGACTGTTACTGAATGATCTCACTGATTGTGAGTGTGAATGTGAAGTTTATAGTTCATTACTGCATGGAAAACTTGGAAACTTCCATATTTCATAACAACAGTAGAGTTTTCGTAATATCCTAGAGCAAAGGCAGGTTGACAAAATACATAAAGTAAATAAAGTCTTGTTTTACAAATTGGGAACTGTTAAGAGCTGAAAGATGTTAACACCAGTTAGTTGATTGACAGAAAACTTATCAGTAATAATTTTGTATGTTCAACAATAAGTAGTTTCTACAAAAATGTAGTTTCTTAAATGATTGGGCTGGTTTTCTTATTCTACATTGATCAAATAAACATTTTACCGTTGGTCGACAAACAGGCATTTTGAATATGTCAGTTTCAACAATTGTGATGGTCATTTTCACTATTTTCTAATATGTTATGAAAACGATTAATCAATACTGAGGCCAGTTTTCATTTCATTTCCATTTTAAATGTCAACAATGTACTTATGGAGGTAATTAGATTGTAATAATTTTGATTCATTTGGCTTTAAGTTGAGTAGTATCGAAATGTGCTATCGATCTAGAGGCTAGGGATCCCAAGTAGCAACAAATTAATTTAGAAAGATGCCAGAAACGGTTTCCACCGAGAAAAAGATTCATTTACTGGCTTGATAGTGAAAGGGAGTGTGTGTGTGTGTGTGTTTGTGGTTAGGATGACTGGGTATGAGAAGAACCCTGCAGTATCATCGCGAAGGAAACACAATTGAACGGTTGCTACACCTGACACGGCAGTTGTTCAGATTGGTTGAGTGACCCACAGCCTCTGCGGTGGATCCAGTGAAATGTTGAGCCCTCTTCTGTATGCCGCTGTTTCAATCTGTAAACAGGGCGCTTTTAATTTGGCATTGGACAATTTAAGGCTCATTAAAGAGGGTTGAATGAATAATCTTCAGACTCCTGATGGTGCTTTTGCTATTCTAACAGAAAGAACCCAACGCTCAAGGCAGTATCTTTAGCATGAAAAGCCAGACATGAAGCTATAATGAGGTTAATGCAAAATATTTAGACGGTAATAGTTTCTGTTCTGTGCAGGCATTTCCACCTGAATGGAAACATGAGAGCTCTGGGCCTCCTGCGGGTTTTATCGCAGGCCGCCTCTCTGCTCAGATTATCAACTGTGGCTTTTTGTATTGATTTATTCACACGCTGGGTAATCTTTGGCTCATTAAAGTTACGCGTAGTGTCAGGCTCTTTTTTTTACTTTGTTGTTATCGATAAGATGATTGAATTAGCAAAGACACCACTGAAACCCGAAAACAACAACTGAGCACTCAGTTGAGCTTGGTTTGAGGTTTAGTTTGTGGCATCCAGAGCTGCCCACACACACACACACACACAATAATATGAATTGTTAACTGCTCAGTGCTATCAATCAGACCATTCGTCCCTGTCCACTCAGCCTGTGTTTAGTTTTCGTTTATAGCGAGCGTCCTATAAACCCAGTTTTCCAGACAATGTACTACCTGCATGCACACATGCCATTATTGCTCATATCATCTGCGAGCAACTCACAGCAATTATTCACTGCCACTGTGCGTCAATTTATAGATGTACAAGGCAATCTGGTTATCACTGCTTTGAGTGTTTTATGGGTCCTCTTCGAAAGCGCCTGGTAATCACATTTCTCGCTGTTTCTTCAATTGAGTCTCAAGGGTTGCTCTAATCTTATCTGTAATCTGCTCAGTCCTCATTTCATTCCAGAATTCTTGAGTCTCTTTCTTTGTCTCATCCTCTTTTTTCCATTTCACCCAGTATCTCCACCTTTAAAAGTTTGTGACCTCACAGTTTCTTTTGGCTCTGCTCATGTAAATTGTATTACAGTTTTAGACCTGCAATCAAAAGTGCTTTTAAGGATGATAAAAATAGTGTGTCTATCAAGCTGGTCTGGATTGAAATATAACAATTACTTGGACATTGCTGTGATCTTTATATTATATTCATGGTCCCCAGAGCATTACTGAGGATCCCCTGACATTTCCTTTAGTGCCACAGTGAGGTTTATTAATTTAGGCCTTTAGCACCTTAATAACTCTGATGTGAAATTGCACAGATATCCAGTTCCATTTAGAGGATACACTGACTAACTTTTCTCTAGCTCTGCCACGATGACTGTATATAAAATGGATGACAAAATGAAGCCGAGATCTCCGGATATGGGCGCTATATCTTTTGTGCCTGTTCGCTTGTGAATCTGTAGAGCATTATTGGTGTGGCATGGAATCTAGGTCCACACACCATACAGTCTATGGTTTATAAGCACCTGCCTTCCATTACAGCTGTCGATCATGACATCACACTTGTTGCTTTTTACATGTCTGTGCAGATAATTATTTCAAAACCAAACTTATCAGAAAAATGAATACTTTGATGTTTAAGCTTGGTTCCGTCCCATCCATGACCACGGAGGAGCAGGATTTATGACTCATACTGCAACTAGCTATCAGGGGCAATAGAGATGTTTCGGCAGCTTCTTTCAGGTTCGTCATGTTGTCCATCTTATATACAGTCATTTTCTACCACCTGCTCAAAATTATTATTAGTATTTTTTTCATTAGTACCAATCACCACAACTACTTTGTGTTTAGGGCTAATTTGTTAATGTTTTCACAAGTAATGTTAGCTGCTAAACATCAGCTGTATCAGCGCATGTTAGCATGTTGACGTACATCTGACCACCGAAGTTCTCCCTCTCGTAGATCCTCATCCTGAATGGACCTCTGTGCTGTAAATGAATGAATGAATGCCCTTTATTGTCATTATACTGAAAGTACAACGAGATTGGAGAACACGTGAGAAAACAGAAAATGACTGCACTGCAGGGTTTTTCTTTGTATCCTTAACCTAATGCACAAGAGCTAATCATGAGCCATGTCAAAGCTTCATACCATGGGGATCATGCGGCAGGAACGGATGCAGTCGCTTGTGCTCATTCCCATTAGGCGCTGGTTGTCGGGATACTCTCCCCTCCTCACCAGCATCTGATGGCCCATGTAGTTTGGACGTTCGTAGACCATGAAGCAGCCGCTCTCCACCCTGCAGGAGTTGCAGCGGCTCAGGTAGGAGGTCAGCTCAGCGCAGTCGCTGCCGGTCTCATAGGAACGACCCTGGAAGTTCCTGTCCTCGTAGAAAATGATCTGAAACCAAAAAAGTACACGAACAATGTCTCCCTCTTCACAAACAGCTTCTGATATGAAATGTTAAACATATTTATCAGCCTAAATTAGAACATAAAAATTATCTCGTACTCTGCCCATTTTGGTGTCCAATTCTATTCCTGATTGCACTGGTACTTTGCCCAGTAAAACTGTCTGTCACTTTTATACCCATCATGATAGCTAAATGATCTATGGAGCCATTGTTTTGAATATCTTACTCAGCAGCATAGCATACAGGGCTATAATGTTTGTTAAATCGGTCTGTAAATGGTTATTATTCCAGACTTCATGCATATGGTGCAGTGCCAACTGCAGCAGCTCTCCTGTGGGGTACAGGTGGGTGACAGCAGCAGATCTATCAGCTGGGACTCGCTGTGCTTGGTCTGACAAGCACTTCGCTATATTCACAGGTTTCTCATCAGTCCACATCCTGGAGGCATAAAATCATATCTGTGATTATGAAAACCAAAAACTCAACAATTTACTGACAATAATAATATAATATGTGCTTTTATTACTCTGATAGTTTGTTACAAAGTACAAGTAGAGTACTTAAGCACAAACCTGAGATACTTGTTAGAGTATTTCCATTTTCTACTACACTACATTCCAGAGTGAAATGTTGTATTTTTTGCTTCACTACATTTAATTTACATCTATAGTTGTCTGTAAAGATTGTATGTGTTTATTTATTTTAAATGTGTGCGACTCACAAGTAGCCAAGTATAAATGTCAAATTATGGGTCAAGCTCATTTCTTGACCCTGACTCTTCACAAAACTTCTCCAAGGCTACAGACAACATTATACAAGTGCTTACCTCTATAATGATGAAGAAACAGATCTTTATTATTATTATGTAAAACTGGTTGTGTTTAGAAAAATCTTGAAAGATCATGAGTGCACAGTTGAATATGGTAGATTAACTAAAGAAATGATGGCAGTTTAAATCAACCTGATCTATAAAAACTTAACTTCCCTTTGTTTAATAGTACAAGAAGTGGTTGTAAGGTCTTGTTAACCTCAGCTCTAAACAAAAACACAAACGTCCCTAGCACAGTTTAATACCGACCGAATACTTTTACATCGCCTGCATGTAAAACAAAGAGAAGTTTGGTTTTATTCCTGAAGCCTTAGCACAAGATATAGACAGTTCACCTTGTGCATAGACTGATGAGTGCACTTGCACTATTAACTGCTTTTTAATGTAATTTGTGTCTTTGTGGTGTTAGACATTGTTGGCCAGTGATGGACTGGGGGCTTATAAATTTGATTATTTCTTATATATACTTTTAGATAGTTTTAATGAGTGTAAATGAAATGAAATGTTTTTGTTTTCTCCTTGAGGAGCAAATAAGTATTTAGAATCGAACTGAATAACATGTAAAGAAGTGTTAATGCCAATACTATAGAGAAATCCAATAATCATGGCATGAAACAGGGTATAACATGATGTTTTAATAGAGGGTATATTAGAATAATTGTGATTTGACTTAGACTTGTTATAACATGTATGGTTGAGTGTTAAATTTACTGTGTACAGTAATTTAGTGAAACAATGATGGCATGTACAGTGAACTAAGGGATTTGGTTTGTACATAACCTCATAATACAGTATGTATGTTTCACTGGCATGCTATTCAGCAGGTGTGTAATCTGGAGTTTGTACATAAAAGTTGCCACACTAGCTCTCATTAAAGACCAGTTCTGCAGATTTAAATCTCACATGCAACAAAAACCCACCTCCTGTTTGATATAAGACCACACGCTGACAAGATGTGTTTGATTTGTCTTTCATTTTATTCAACAGCACATTTTTTGCACTCTGCTTCAGCAGGAATCCATGATGCGCCTCATGCTCATCCACCTCATGCCACTATATCCCATGTCCCTGAAGCTCCTGTACTCTCCGGGCCTCAGGTACATCATCCTGCCTCTGTAGTGGGGCTGCTCGTACATCAGCCAGTGGCCGTCCATCACATTGCAGGACTGGCAGTCGGACATGCGGTAACGGTCCTGGAAGTTGTCACAGTCGTCCATCAGCTCATGACTCTGGCCCTGGAAGTTCTCCCTCTCGTAGATCCTCATCCTGTAAGATCCTCTGTACTGTGGGTGAAAGAAGAGAGGAGGATAGTTCAGAATTGGACTTAACTGCAATTTTGCTGCTGTTAATGCTGTAAAATATGTTTATTACAGAGCAATAGTTGCATTTTGCCACACTACTTTTATTTTTATCTTTCACTGTCAAATTCACATTTTAACAGCACAGTAGAAAAATAAAAATAGCAACTGTTTTTACCATCTTTAATTAATATGATTTCACCCACTATAAGATTACGGATGTGTTTTCTCAGTTATGATAATCTTTTCAAAATCTTCACATACCTGAGGAATTAAACGGCAGGATCGGATAGAGTCACTCAAGCCAAAAGACATGTAGTCAGAGTACTCGCCCCTCCTCATGAAATACTGGTTTCCCATGTAGTTGGGGCGGTCATAGACCATGAAGCAGCCGCTCTCCACCCTGCAGGAGTGACACCTGCTCAGGTAGGAGGACATGTCGGCGCAGTCGCTCATGCACTCATAGGAGCGACCCTGGAAGTTCCTGTCCTCGTAGAAGATGATCTGTAGAAAAGAAGAACAAAAAAGAGGAGAAGCGTAATTTGTCAATTTTTAAATGCACTTTTGCAGACTTAGATTGACTCATGTCCCTCTCACTTATTTTTATTTTTTCCACTTGTTTACATTGTGTGTCTGCAAACTAAAAAAAGTGCCTGTTGCGATGTCTGTTCTGTACATACCCTGCCCATGTTTGATGATCTGTGTTTGTGGGAATCTGTCCAACAACCTGTGGCTGCCAGGCAGCTTTTATACTTTATACGCGCTGTAACAGGGTTTTGTTATTCAAATTATCTGGAAGCTGATGAATAAGCAGCTCTGCGATCGCTGTTAATTTCATTTGCACCATCATGATCCAGAACAAAGGGAGGGGAAATGGGGGGAAGACATAAGGCAGGAGAGGAGGGAGAAGCTGAGTTTTGACATTTCTGGGTAGAGGTAGAGGTAGAGGGACAAGGAAAATCTGAGTTTAATCACAGATATACTTTGATTGGTTTTCCTTTATTTGAATGTGCCACTAATTCAGATCATGGATGTCTTAAGAAAAAGCATAACAAATGCAAAAGACTGCAGGTATATTTTATTTTGTTACTCCACATTTTCAGTGTTATATTTGCACTGCCCTGAAATGTACCCAGATCACTGTAAGTAGTGCTGAAACATTAAGCTTAGTGTTTTAGCTTGTTTGAACAGGAATATTTTCATTCACAGCCTTTGTTTATTGCTGATCCCTTAATGTGAACTCTTATCCTAAAGCCTCTGTATGCCAAGTAACATCATTTTTAGTCTTGTGTTTGTTTACTGCTCTGGGAACCAACATATCTTTAGCTTGCTGATTTCACAGAGAATAGTGTTGCACATGTCCTGGTATAACAAAAGTCCAGGGCTGCAACTAACAATGATTTTTATTACCAACTGATCTGCTGATGATTTCCTAAATTAATCAATTAGTTGTTGTTTGGTCTATAAAATG
>BRZM01002285.1:0-17414 GCA_033238685.1 Lates japonicus
TTTTTTAGCCTGTCAGGGAGTATGTGTGTGTGTGCAAGTGTTATCATAATGCAGCGTGACTGCCAGTCCCAGTTACTTCTCTAACCCAGGGGCTGTCTTGTCTTTTTATTACACTTTTAATTGCCTGCCTTCAGATTCAGACATAAGCTCTGCCTCTCTTCTCCTCTCCTCTTGTCTCGTCAACACTCCCTTCGTTCTTTACCCCTTAATTTCTTCTAACATTACCCTTCACATCTGTCTTTCTTCTTAAATCTGTCAATCACTGCTCTTTGCCCCCCTTTCTTACCTTTTCATGCTATCTATTAATCCCTGTCCACACCAAGACTTCCTCCCATCCTTCCCATCCTCATCTTTGTCTCACCCATACCCTGTGTGTCTCATTCTCATCCTTAACCTCCTCTCTTCCTCTCTTCCCTTTTATGTCTACCACCTCCTGTCTTCCCTCATCGACTCCCTCCCTGCTTTCATTTCATCTCCACTCTCTTGCTGAGCAGTATCCTGAGCATCATTCATGTATCTGTCACTCTACTCATTATTCTCAGTCACGCGGAAACACACACATACACTTGCAGACACACACATACAAATTTATTTACACACAGAAAAGGACACACTCCCACGCTCTTTCCCAGATTTGCTGTGGGACATTATCTTCTACATCAAGCCCCTAAAATTGCCTCACTACAGACAATATGTGATATAATGGCTGCCTTTTGATGTGAAGACATCACTGAGGAGGGGTGGAAGGGGGAGGAAAGGAAGGAAATAGCTGAGGACAGGAGTAAGGGTTGGTTGAAAGTAAGAAATGGAAAAAGATGATGAAATGGGAGAGAAAACAGAGGGAAGGAGGTTAGACAGAAATGGAGAGGAGGTGTGGAAAGCAGGGAGAGGGATGGTAAGTGAACTTAAGAGAGAGGGTGATGAAGAGGGAAGAAGTGAGGAGGGATGGGAAAGGGATGGATGGATGAGTGGAGAAAAAAAACAGGTGGTGATGATGGACTGGAGTGTCGGCATGAAATTAGACAGAGGATTGGAGGAGTGGAGAGAGGAAGCGACCACATAATGCCGACCACTGACAGTGTCGGCATGAAATTAGAGAGAGGACTGGAGGAGTGGAGAGAGGAAGCGACCACATGTTGGCCTCTCTCTTTGATCTTGAATGAAATGTTATTAATTAGAGTGAATCCCTCAGTGTGTCCTCTGGGCTCACATGGTTGGAGCAGACACACTGATCAGCATCAGGTTTAACAGTAGGTCATACAATATGTTGTCTTGTCCCCCAATCTTTAGGATTAAAAGGCTTTCATATTAGTTCAATGTATGTATATATATATATACACACTACAGCATGGTACATTAATAGAATTAATAGAAAACACTGCATGCAATATTAAGATAGAGTTTAAGAGGACAGAACCCATTTTATAGGAAAATAAAAAGCTAAAAATAGAGAAGAACATAAAAGACCTCACTTTTGATTTAAAGTTAGTCAATGAACATTAGACATCGTAGACAATGGAAAGTTTAGGTGACAGCTTGTCAGGCTCAGTTTTACATGGCACAAGATTTGGCTCAGCTCTCACCAGTCTAAACTAGTTTATCACCCATACTGTACTTTGACCTAAATACTAAGTACTTGTATGTTAACATGTACCATATGTTAAAAACTACTGAGTGTTATTGAGCTGACATTTAGCGTGTCATATTTGGTGTATTAGCATGATAGCATGCTAATACATTAGTATTAACATTAAATGCTCATATTTTGAACTTAATGTTTGGGTTGTCAGGATGAAAACATGTGCATTTGGCATTGTTAATGTCAATGTTAATATGTTAATGCTAGCATGCTATACTAGTCTTAAAGTACAGATGAGTCTGACAGGAATTAGTTTTAAAAATGAGTAAGAATTGTAACCTGACTGGTCATGGTGCTAGCTGAAAATTCAGGTGATCACCAAAGTCTCAGAACATGCAACAACAACAGAACGTGCATCAACTAGCCCATCACTACAGCTGGTTTTTAAATGTGAAGTTAAAGTTTAGTCTCTTACCATTTGAACATTCAACTTGAACCATCCTCCAGATTCAGGATCAAAATAAACTTATTTGTTAGACTTGTGTGCATGAATGTGCCCTCATGTCTCTCCTCTGAGTATCTACTAAAGCAGAAATGGCTGAAACATGATCTAAACTCAACTTTTTAATGTCTCTCAAGATGAATATGCTGTAATCATGATTTTTAAAAAATTTTTTAGACTAAGTATCATAGCAGGATTTTATTTCCTGTAGTTGTTGCATATCCTTTCTTTTTTTCCCCCCAGACTCAAGACTTGACAGTCAGGTTCCTGTTGGCTTTGTTACAGCATGTTTCGAGGCTTGTCTCACAAACAGACTTAGTGGAGGAAAGTGATTTAAGCATTACTGCTCACATGTTAAAAGTTCTGTTCATATCCCTGCTTGTCCTCATCTCACTGACAGACCAATGAGGAGACTTTTAATTATGCTTTCTTTGATACTGCATGACATGACATGAGCATGGTAATCATAAAAAACAGCCCATCCTGCTGAGAGAAGCACTTGAATATGCAGGTAGATGCCTCCACAGTCTCCTGGATTACTGACTAACTAACAGATAGGCCACAACTTGTACGGCTGCAGTTTCTTTGCCACAGTGACACTGACAAACTGAACAAACTGATCAGGAAGGCTGGCTCGGTGCTGGGGACTTCTGAAGGAACGCTACAGGAAGTCATTCCTGCCAACTGCCATCACTCTGTACAGTGATTATCTTGGGAGAGGGGACTCCTCTGACGGAATAGGACTTTTTATTTATGTTATGTATCACATCCGTTATAAATCAGATTATTCTGATCTTTGCACAGGCAATGCACACTGTATATAGTATATTATATTACCACCATAGTACAGTGTATATTCAGCACACACTATAGCTATTTTCTGTCATTTTTAAATTTTTATATTTTAGTCTGTTTAGTTATTGTACTGAATTTAGCCTTTAATTACAATTTGTTATTTACCTACCTCGTTGTTTTTGTGATTCGCATGAAGTGGCTGCTGCAACACTGCAGTTTCCCTTTGGGACTGGGATAAAGCACTCAGTCTAACTATCTATGGAGAGATGGAAGAGAGTGAGCGACAGCAACTAAGACAGACACAGGAAAAGGGAGGAGAGAGAGAGAGGGAGAGAGAGGTTCAGGATGTACTTAGATGCTTTGACAATTTCACTCACGTAGCATTCATGCAGATTAAGTGTGTTAAATTGAATTGCACTGAGAGAGAGAGAGAGAGGGATGGAGAGTGAGCGATATGAGAGACTACAACAGGGAGGCGAGATGAAAGCAGTGATGAGAGAGATGGAGAGAAAGAATGACAGATGGAGGGACAGATGAAAAAAATGAGATAAAGATGGGGAGAGTTAAAGCTGTTGCTGTATACTGATTACCATCATGTAGAACAGTTTAGACAAAAGTGGAATTAAAAGCTTTGCATGGAAAATAGCTCAGCCCTGTGGAATTAAGGTTTATCATCCGGAAATACCAGCTCCAACCTGTTTTGTTACAGAGCCACAGTGTGGTAAGCCTCTTGATTTGACATCGTTTAAGCCCTAATTAATAAATTAATTATCAGTCAAACCTAAGCCATGGATATTGTTCTGTGCTGAAAGGTTGTAGGGCTTTCACCAAATGTATTGTCTCTGCCCTGTGACATTCATCAACCCTGTCCTGCTCCATTTTCCTCCTCACTGGGGGCTGTGCTGCAGATACAGAGGTTGTAGAAGCTAAAGAAAAAACAACACAGTGAAAATTATATGAATTCTACTTTATCATCCAGTGAATATCAACAAACACACTCTTTTTTTCCATACACAATGCACCTAACATTACCTGAAGATGAACTTATTGTTGCTCTGCTACAGGTCATGGAATCTGACAGGTTACAGAAAGGTCTTACTTTAACATGTTGGGTGGTTGATATTGACAAACAAAGGACTTGTCATGCCGCCTCTTCACTGTGAACCCTCTGGCAAATATTACATTTTGCAGTTGTTTTGTTGACTTTGGAGCTTCTGAACCGGTCTGCCATGTTTGTTCAGCATCACTGAGTTGTCACATGTTTGTGGTCTGTCTGTGTGTCTATTGTGTCAGAGAGACTAAACAGAGAATGCTTAGTAAAGATTCATTGAGGGATTCATTTGCCACAAAGCGTAATGAATACAGATATTTTATCAACTTGGAACCAGATCCAAACTGGAACCAGCTAACAGAACCCGCCCCTACAACCTGTCATTGATGCTGTAGTTGTTTTGATGGTACAACATAGTTTATAGACATAACAGTGAACTTTTACTGCTCTAGCATTTGTCTGGATTTGTGTTTGTCCATTTGATGAATGGAAGTACCTGTACTTACTGACTTTTCTTTTTAACATTAATTTGATTTCTATTAACCTCTGAGAAAAATAAATGTGTCTTTACCAGCTAGTCGTTAGATTTGTCCATCTGTAGTTTGTTGGTCTGTCGGTGAGCGCATAGGACCAAACAGGAAATGTGCAGTTGAAGCAAAACAATGAGCTAAAACAGGCTCAAAAGTGATAACCCCCTCTGGATTTGTTACTATATGCAATGTCTTTCACATTATATGTACTTAATTTCGTAGTTGAGCTCATTAGTTGAGCTTTGATTTTTGGTCATGTTAATTCTAAGTTTAAAAAAATGGGGGCCTGTCTCCCTTTCTCCTGCTCAGCCTCAAACCCACACAGACATTGAGTGCATCCATTCACTGTCATCCACAAATTCTCAGTGCCTCTTACACATAGTCATTTTGTCATTCTGCTGCAAAACACTAAAACACTAAAACTACACACACACACACACACACACACACACACACATGCACAAATCTAATTGTATTTCAGCGGCTCTAGCAGAGTGTGAGTATAAATATTTGATGGGATCAGCAAGTGTGCTGAATGGGTGCTGGGACCCACTGGCTGCCTTTCAGTCCGCGAGTCCAGAGAGCTGGCACGAAAACCAGCCAGTCTGACCACAAATCTCTGTTTTGGATCAATGCAGAGCAGCAGTTTTACACACAAAACACACACTGACCTACACTGACACACACATACATTTGCCTCCATACACATTTTATTCTGCTCTTCCATAGTATTTGTCACCAGGGTTCACATGGAGAGCAGAAGGGGGTTATCTGGCTTCACAATCACTATTGATCACAGCCTAGAGAGCGTTAGACTTCATCCCCCTCTCTGCTTTCTCGCTTTCCCTCTCCTCTTTTTCCACATCAGCTCTGCTTCTCTGGGTGACCTTGCCCTTTTTCTCCTCTATTTTCCTCTTTCCTTCTGTTTCAGAGCTTAAAACACCAAGTGAGAGAGTGAGAGTGAGCCTATAACATTAAACATGCAGTGTTGAAAGACAGCATACCTTTCGGTTTTCTGACACACTTCTAAAATAATTATTGTCAATAAAAGTTGAAGCAGTTGCTGCTGTAGAAGTTCTTCAGTTTAAATGAATGAATCACAGGATAAGGTTTTAGTTAACACTTCAACATTATCAGGAAGCACTGATGAATGACAGAGGGAGTTATTCTTTTTTCCTCTTCTGATCTTGCTGTTCCTTGACTTTCAGTATTGCTTTTTATACTCAAGTCTCGTAAGACTTTCTTCTGCTTACAGCTATTTCATTATTAATCAAGGACAACCAAGCTCGAAGCCAGGTTTCAGTTGCCCTGCAATCATCTTTTAATCTTTTCTAAATACAAGCATCTTTAACTTTCCTTACACCTATGTGATGGCATTCAAAGCCAAATAGGTATATAACATAAATAGGTTTGACAGAAATGGCGTAAAACTTTAATCTGTAATTTGTCGGTCATGACCAAAGGAAGAAAATGTTATGACATTAAATTACAAAAGCAGAAAATGCGTAAAAGTGCTCTTCTTTCCTAATATATAGATATCAGGTGGCCTTGAAAAGATTTTACTGGTTGTGTTAACAAAATGAGTCATCAGTTCACTGCAACACAGCAGCTTTGTTTGCAAACAATGTGTTATGTTTGAAATTGTCCAGCCAAGTGGGCTAACAGGCTATAGCTAGCTAGACTGCTAAAATGCACTGGCCTCAAGCCATCTCACTGAGAGTTCTTTATTCATTCTTTATTCATTGTGATTAGCTGGCAGACACTGACCACCAACAGATCAGATTATGGGTCTAAGACTATTTCATGCCAGTGTTTACAATTGTTGCAGAACGATTTTTACTGACTGGCTTTACATTAGGATCACAAATAGGTTGTTTTGATTATAGACAGGCAATTGGCATTTCACCCAAAGTATTGTGAAGCTAAAATTATATTTGATGTCAGGTCACATTAGGGTGTAGCTGGTTAACAAAAGGTATACATAAATAAGGGTTCACCAAGCAAAAGTTTAACTAGAATCCCAGGATGCTTAGAGCCAACTTAATCTGTCTTGAATTAATAAATGATGTTAACCTAGCACTTACTCAGCACTGGTCAACCTATAAAACAGATTTTAGCAGTAAAGCAGGATTCTTTTTAACTCCCTATTTCCGTGTGTGCCTCTCATCCTCCCAGGTCGGTTCCTTCTTCATGATCAACCTGTGCCTGGTTGTCATCGCCACCCAGTTCTCAGAGACCAAACAGAGAGAGCATCAGCTAATGCAGGAGCAACGAGCACAGTGTTCGTCCTCCTCCACCCTCGCCAGTGAACCTGGGGATTGCTACGAAGAGCTTTTCCAGCTGGTCTGCCACGTTCTCCGCAAGGCCAGGAGACAAACTGTTGCCCTTTTCAACACACTGCGGGGGAAACCTCGTGGCTTTCGGGGTGTTGGAAGAGGTAGAGTTGGTGGACGAGGGAGGGAGAGGAAAGCCAATGGACAAGGACGACGTGAGAGGAAAGCAGTTTTGAGACATGGTATGTAACTGTAATGATGATCAAAAAGAGTAACGTTTAGTTGCATGGTTTGAACACCCACCATTTAACACCCTCCATTTTCACAATTTCAGGTCCTCCCTGTCCTCACCATAACAAACCTGACCACGCCTCACCCGCTGAACCCATGGCCCTCAGCGCCACCTCTGCCTCTGATGGCTGCCCTCAGTGTGCCGCGGCCCTGTCACTCACTGATGGTGTTGGACCAGTTCGCAGTGCAGCCAGCGAGGAAGCAGAGGAGGGAGCTGTGGAGGAAACGGACAGGGAGAGGGCACAATCTGGTGGTAAGGAGAAGGGCAAGAAAGGCCAGGATAATTCAGGGAGTCATGGGGGCTGTAATCCTAAGAAGCAATGCAAGGAGCTGTGGTACCAGATGAGGATGAAACTGTGGGGCATCGTGGAGAGCAAGTACTTCAACCGAGGCATAATGATTGCCATCCTGATCAACACCATCAGTATGGGCATCGAGCACCACGAGCAGGTATACACAGCTGCAGCTCTCATCTTATTGCATAACTTTAAAATGCTGTCTTGGTCTCTATGTCACACTGTTCATTTCCCCCTCTTTCATTTATTCTCTTTCATTTCTGCAAAGTCTGTATTTTTCTGAGTCTCCTTTACACAGCGGTCTCTATTACCTTCTAAGAATTTTTCAAAATTGAATCAAATCCTCAAAATTGGAGTGTTCACGCTCCCTTTAAGGTACAGATATTTTGGCATACACCAAGAACCCTGCAGGCTTGGCTCAACAGGTTCAGGTGAAAATTTTACGTGCAAAATGATTTTAATAGTTTGTGCACACTTCAGTAGGAATCCCTGGTTGGAATTTCTTGACATGGAATTCCATTTTCATTTTAAAATCAAAGACGTGTTTTGCCTTGAAAATACTTGTCCTGACCTTGAAAACAGCAAGCACATCTACAGTACTCTAAAATAAAATTGAAACAGTTCTCTTTTTGCTTTTTGCTATTAGGTTACATTGTGGGAGGCATGATCTAACTCGAATTAGACATTTTATCCATTAGATCAATTGTCAATGTGTTCAGTGTGTCAGTTGTCAGTGTTCCGTCTGCCCTCAGTCCAATATGAGCAGATGAAGAGGTGGTGCTGCCCAGAGGGCGTATTCTAACCTCTTGTCTTGTAAACACATTAATGGCTGAAGCTCTTGGCAAGCGAAAATATACATATAGCATCTTTAAATATTCAGTTTTACCCAACTTTCCATGGTTACTAACGATCTAAATATAATCACATTTCCAACACTTCAGGCTTGCAAGTGGAAATCAATAATGAGAATCTGACTAAAAACATTAAAAGCTTCATAGGCCTTCACAACTTTAAGTTAAAAGATAAAAGTAACAAAAATTCCTTCATGCTCAGAGGGGGGTTTCATCCTGTAGCATGTTGGAAGGGATGTTGTTCTTGTTATTTATTTAATTGTGTGTGTGTGTGTTTGTTTATCATCAGTGATTGCTACCCAATTAGCCTGTATCATCCACCTAACAGTGTATGTTTATGAATGGGAGATTTGCCTGCTAAATACTTTGTAGATGCATTAGGGTTTGCCTACTGTGGTTTTAAGGTGAACCGACTCTTTGCAGTGTGAATCTACAGTCTCCTCTAGTTTCTGTCCCTGTCACTCTGTGTCCATCCCTTCATATTCTTTCTCCTTCACATCCATCTCTCATTGTCACATGCCTTTTCCCCCTCTGCCTTTATAGTGTCTATATAATGTGACTCTGCGGCCAACAGGATAGACATGTCTGCACTCAGGTTAGGCAGCAAGATGCGGGCAGGGCCACCTGAATATTATAACTTGCTTCAGATCACACCCACCAAGATCTCCAAGCAATAAACATTATGCTCTGTGTTTTCTTTTACTTTTTTCCCCCCACTTCCTGTCTCTTTCTGTCGCTCTGCTTTGTGCACTCTTTGTCTTTCTATCAATATTTCTCGCTCTCGCTATACCATCGCCCACTCACGCCTGCCACCGCCACAGTGGTGGGTCGTCTCTCATCTCAGGGGCGGCTAAAAATAGAGAGACAGAACGAGAGAGGCAGAGAGAGACTTTGCTCCTTTAATGGGGAGGAAATAGTGAGCTGGAATGTCTGTGGCTCCACCGTCTGTTTAACAAACTGGAGTCATGCCTCCTTCTGTTTGAACAGTGATATCAGAGGCTTAATCTGTCTCATCGCTCTGATCATCATCATATTGAGAGGTGCTTTCACCTGCCCTTCTACACCTGTGGTCTCTGGTTCTGTTGGTGTGAGAGCTAGTCTTGGAAATGCCAGCCAAATGGTTTTTAAATTTCTGGGTTGCAGCAGAACACCAGCTACTTTGGCAGGCAACCAGACATAATTTGGAGAGTGCATTCAGTTTCAGAACAAACCAGTTCTTTGGTGAAAGAGAGTACAATGTGTTTTGGTGTGTCCCCCACACTTTATTCCAATAGCAAAGATACATTCTGTACTAGTGAAACCACATGATGAGATACTGTATATTATTAGAACTATAACAAAGCAGTTTAACAACAAACTCTTTGCATTCTCTCATTACAGGTTTAAATATTCACTGGGCTGGAAAATAGTTTGCCACATGAGCTGCTCTTTTTTTAGAAACAGCTGTAGTAACACCACCACTGAACTGTGTTGAAAAAAGCGTCAAAAGTTGAGCTCAAATATGGATGATCTTAATGACAACTAAAAACAAGAATGTCTCACATCATTCAGAGAAGGAATCAGTGGTCGTCTTAAGCAAAACATATCATGTTACTGATGTTTTTGATTCGCTGATAAACGTGTTGCAAGCCAGGATAGTAAACTGGTTGTTGTTTGCAATTGAGATAGATGTTGTAAATGTTAAGTTCCATCACAGAATTAAGAAAAAGTTTTAGTTCAGAGGAGTTCAGTGGATCTTAAATTGTTCTTGACATCACAGATATGGTCATAATTCTTGGGATGCAGTCGTCAGACGACTCAGTCACTGTCTTACACATTAGATGCTGCAGTGACATCATGTGCATTACCGAAAATACAAGGCTATATCCTTCATTGAACAGGATGGATTACCCAAGAGAGAAGACACTTCAGAGAATTCAACAGCTGTTTGGGAATGAATAATGCAGCAGCGTGTCGGGCACTTTGGAGATTTGACAGGGGTGGATAGAGATCAAACAACACTGCTAAATGGTTGTCTTTCTCTGCCAAAATGTCAAGATTAAGAGGGAAGGAAATGACCAGATTGATGTTGCAGACACAGCCATGGCCTCAGTCAAGGTATTTGACATCACCCACAAAAAATCACCTAACAGCAGAAATTTACCATATTTGATAACCACAAGCAAAAGTAGGTAAGAATTCAAAAATAAAACTATAATTAGGTTTTGGAGGACAATAAATCAAACCACAGAAAACAGTTGGATGTCTTAGAATAGAAAATGAGAGCAATACACACGGATTTGAATTTGGCAGTTATTTGAGAAATGTATGCTGTGCATAAATGCAACATTCCAGCCCTGTCTGAGGATTATTGAAGACTCAATAACCAGGGGGACAAGCTTTAATAAGATGGCTATCTGCAATAACCAAAGTTGCCATTATGATAGGCTCCTACTGGAGGGATAATGTCACCCATTTTTTTTTAGAATTACAGAAGCGCAACACACTAGAGGATTTATGATTGCTATGATTGTCCATTATCACATTACTGATATTATGCATGATACCACAGCAGTGGGTTTGGGTTATTTATTATCACAGGGACATTACATGAGACAGGTGAAAAGATGTTGCACTAACAGGATTCAGACTCACTGTGCATCAGATGCTAAAAGCATAAGAGCAGTGAAAAGGCTAAAAAGGCAAAAAAAAAAGTGATAAAATTGACCACAAATGAGATCATCACAGGAACATACTTATTACTAAACAACAAAACAGGTTTGTCATTATCTTTTTTATATTTCTTTATATTTTGTGAGAGTGTTCTCTGGTCTTTAGGCAACTGTTAGGGGAAGATCACAGTCGTGTTTAAAAGAAGCCTGTGTTGATGGTGGTTAGGAGACAGGAGGTAAACCACAGATTCAAGTGTCAAGGTCAGACACTACACCCAGCCAGCCACGTCCTCCCAAGTGCAACGCACACCACTGTATTTTAGAACTCTCGATGAGCATCAACAGATGCTTGTAGCACACACTGGACGTGTTTTGTAGGTAGAAAAAATATTCAGGGTACAGCAGCTGCAAGGCGCTGATCCAGATAGCATATGTGATGACACTGTGCCATATGCAGTCTGTGTTGTTAAGAAGGTGTACCACAAAAGTTCCATATCAGGGACTTTTGAACATGGGATCATATGATCAGTGCTGTTGTTTTTTCTTTTGATGTCAGTCTCCATCATAGAGTCAGATGTTAAGTTGGGTAATATTACAGACTTTCACATCTTTAATGCTGGCAGAGTAACAACCTAGAACACCCTCGTGGAGTTTGATACTGACAAGATCAGAGTGGCACAAGTGAGCCCTGCTCACACTTGTGTACAGTTGCTAATTAGCACATTTCAAATGTGCTGTTCAGTACAGTACAAGCCACTTGGTGGACAGAATTACCTTTCTCCATCTGCATTTTAAATACCATACCAGTGCTAATGTGTGTCAGCCATATTGCTCTTTATAGACATTAAAAGGTTGTCAATGCATGGTAAAAGAGAAAGTCATCGTTGATATAGAGGCACATTTTAGAGGCAACATTATGTGTCCAGCTGCTGCAAGCATACACACAGCAGTTTTGTTCACAAGTACATCATTAGCCTCATGGCTTTTAGAGTGAGCTTTTCTTTTCTTTAGGTGTTATATCGGCTTGTTTACTGAAATAGTTTTTTTAACTTTTAGTTCACTTTAGAAGTACATACTATTCACTTTCCTAAATCAACTCTGAGTCCTCAGTGTGACATCAAATCCCCACTCCTCTTATTTTTTTCTATACATCAGCCGACCAGAAAACACGAGTCTTTAGATCTGTTCCCAGGTCTGCAGTAATGAGACGGCTGTCATGGATCTCCAGGGGCTGCCAATGGTGTTCGGCTGGTCTGCAAACAGCGGTCAGCCATCACATCGTTACCGACACTGGTGGGCACGCATCATTAGCCCGTGTTTTCACACTGCTAAACACTCATTAGTACTGACAAACACACACACACATACATGCAGCAGTACAAACACACACACATGCACACAGATAGACATGTAAATGCAAAACGCACAGTGCTCATTGATTCTAGGGCGATGAAATGTCAGAAGTGTCATTGTTGAAGTTACACAGGAGCAGTGAGGAATAGTCATGTGCTGGAAATCATGATTGTGCCAAATTTAGCTTTGTGTGTGTGTGTGTGTGTGCGCATGTGTGTATTCTTCCCTATATTGAGCAAAGGCAGACAGAAACAGACACAGAAAGAGGGAGAAGAACTCAAATAATGCTTCAAAGACAGCTGAAAAGACAGGCATTGATTCAACGAGAGACTGACAGCAAGTAAAAGAAACTGAACTTTATTGTAAAGGCATACGGTAGAAGGCAAAAAATAAATACATCCAACTGTTCCTGCCAATGTTGAAGTGTTAACAAGACTGAGTGGACTATTAAATGCTGGCAGTGTGTAGAAGTGCTAATCTTTATTAAATGAACAGTTGCTTGCCGTTGTAACTTTCCAGGACTGAATGTCTGGAAAGCTCATTTATGTCATAGATTTCAGACCAAATGCTGTTGTTCAGCTTGTTTGTGAGGTGGAAGGATTAAAATGTTGGACCTTAATGGAAGCACTGCAACATCCATAATTGATGACAAATGTGTTATGTTTGTTTGCCTGCTACCTGTCATGAAGTTACCTGCTGCTGAGCGTTAGTAGGATTTGACTAGCAGACAGACAATGTCTGAACAACATGCCAGCTATTTTATTGCTTGTCAGTGGTATTTTACAAAACTGCAGCCAACCAGTGCGCTTTTTCCTGTGCTCTCCTTTCTGTAAATGTACTTGAAAGGAGTGAAGTTAGGTAGACAGCTTTTTGTCTCTCCTCCTGCTCTTTCCACCAATCAATTTGGACCAGTTTGGATCCGAAGGGTGAGTAAATGGCTGATAAGTAGACAGCTATGAGAAAGCAAAAGGAAGAAGAGACCAATAGATAGACAGAGAGAGCAAGAACTCAGGCACATGGAATCCAGTTAGGTTTTTATTTCTTGCCAGAAATATAGAAGCCACATGTTCATCTTATGTACATGGCAGTATATTCAGTAGATGTGCTCTATGTGTATGAGTAACACTAGATGGTAGCCTTATTTGTGCCAGCACACTGACTGGACTGCTTTTTATTTAGGGATGTATCACCAAATAACCGTGATGTTCTCAAGCAGATATTGCCCACACTCACATTTTATTTCCTCCTTTTTGTGGCACTGCTTCATTTCCTCCCATATCACCCTGTGTCGGTAATTCGCCTTCCTGTCTCATACCTCTGCATTCTGTTTCTGTCAGCTTTTGGCACAGCAAAGGTTGAGTAAAAGTTGCATGCCAACATGCTAATGTGGGCACATTAAAAGTGTTAATAGTATATGAAGAATACGGCAAACGTGTTGCAATAAATATGTATGCTCCAGCTTAAGTTTATATTTTGCTAAACTAGCTGCTTGGGTATGCAAGAGAAGCTAAGTTGTCACTTTGTCTTTTGAGCCTTGCAGCTACAAGAGCAGCAGTTTGGCTATAGAATAAATATTCATAGCGTTTGTCTTTTTGCATTTTTCTGCTCTAACTTGTTAACTCTTCTTTCCTTCTCTTCTCTTTCTTCACCCATGTGTCTTCCTGTCTTCTCTTCTTTTTATTTCCCAAATTTCCTCTTTTTATTTGTCTCTATGCTCTGTCAGCCAGAGGAGCTCACTAATGTTCTGGAAATCTGCAACATCGCCTTCACCAGCATGTTCTCCTTGGAGATGATTCTCAAACTCACAGCTTTTTGGTTCTTTTTTCAACTACCTGCGAAACCCCTACAATGTTTTGATGAATCATCGTCATCATAAGGTACAACTGAAATGGTAAAACTCCAAATTCATTGTCATTGCTTTTAATTAAAAGGTTTATTCACTTGTTGCATGATAGTGTTTTTGTGCTAATAGCCCACATTTGTGCATTATTCAGTGTTAAAACACAGAAGACATGACGACTCTACAAGTATCCTGAATATACTGTATTTTTAACAGAAAGGAGAAAACAAAAGAGAAGTGGCTTTTGGAGGACAAAGCTATTATGTGTCTAGCCATTGATTGAAGTACTGTAATTTGATATCCTTTTTTGCTTGCCAAATCATTGTTCTGAAAGAGATCCTTGCAGTTAAATTATTCACATCATGCTTATTTAATTGTCAATTCATATTCTACTTGGTTAGAAATGTACCACCTGTATATCTGGATGCCAAAGCTGCACAGCAGCAAACAGGTTTTTGGTCTTTGTTGTTTGTGCCTGGAGCCTCAGGTGAGTGATGTGCTTTGATTCACTGGTGGTTTTTCCAATTCATCTGGCTGAGCACCTTAGTCTGTGATCCCCATTATAACCCAGATCAACACACATCAAAGCAACTAAAACTGAACAAGATCAATGTGCAGCCTGTCAAGCAGAGGATACATGTTACCAATACATTCACATCTGTCTACTTAGGGTCTCGTCATACCAATTTCCCCGCCTCCATATCTGAATGTCCTCAGTTATTCATACAAAGCTGCTCTGAAAAAGTAGCCTCATTCAGTCCAATACATTGACGATGCTATTCTGATGTGCTGAGTGGAGCCTTGATAGCCACCTATTGTAGAAGACAAATTTTAAAGCCAGATTTTCCATTAAGAGAATGGTTCTGTCCATGATAAATGCCCAGCGGAACTTAGAAAGATAAACTGCGGGATCTCCCCTTCTGTGGTTGTTCTTCAGTAGCAAACAGCAATTAAGGGGGTCATTACATTTAAGGAAAACTTGATTTATAAATGTCCAAAACTTAAGTAGCTGTAAGTGACAGATAATAATTACTGTGTTGAGATGTCTGGGCTTCCGTATGGGGCCCAAGAATTAGTGTGGATGAATTCAATATTTTGTCAATGTTTGTTAAGTAAAAATTAGATACCAAGCTTCTATCAGCTTTAAATCTAAATCAAAGTAACAGTAGATCACTTTACATTGAAGTCAGGTGAAAAGGTCCACGAAGAACATTCACACTATTGTTTTTCAGTGTCTGAATGTGTGCAGTGATAATCTGCAACAAATTAACTCATAATCAAAATAAAGTGAGCAACTTAATGCTCAGCAGTGTGCTCATTTCTTCAGCTTCACCCTCACTGATTTGAATGGGTTGACAAAATAATTGAAATATCTGTCAACATAAGGTGCACAGTTCAACAGCACCACAAAATACAGCCTCCAAATCAGACATGCTGAATTAATATGTTTCAACATGAACTCTACATTATAACCTTTGTAAAGTGAGGGTTCATTGCAGGATGATTGCATTTGTCTGCATTAATTTTAGTTATGTTCCTAATAAACTGACTGGAAAGTGGTAGTTCTATGAATTATTGTCAATGTGGTCTGTGCTTATCAGTGCGTGAGATCGGCCGGCCAGTCTGATGGGCGGCCGTCTGTGCTGAGGACCTTCAGGCTGCTGAGGGTGCTGAAGCTGGTGAGATCTTATGCCAGCTCTGAGGAGACAGGGCTAGTGTCCCTCATGAAGACCATGGATAATGTGGGTTACCTTCTGCATGCGCGTTGCCTATGCTTTTCATCTTCATCTTCATAGGTAGGATAAAACATGTATGTGCTGTATGTGTCTGTTGCGTCTCATTCTGATGCAAATCATGAAACCATGCTTCTCCTGATGCTCATTGCCTCTTGCTTTGACAAATGTACTAATCTGTGGAGTCTCTTTACTTTTTAACAGTGTTGAGATTTTTTTCAGGGAGGTAGCTCAGAGAGAGATCATTGTTTCACCTACTGCTTTATGTGTGTTTCATGTGCTGGCATCTGTCTTTTTAAAGCCCTCAGCACCGCAAATATTGCCATTGAAATGCAGAAGGTCACAGTGTTCTGCAGAAGTACAGAACTCCTGAGCAAAAAGGTCAATGAGTACATTTGAAGATGTGGTTGGACTTTAACAGACACTTACAGAACTGTAGCAACATAACAAGGATATTTAGATACCAGGCACTGGTACGCAGCGCCTGAAGGCCTAGAAGGTCTTTCAGTGGATGATCAATGGCTACAGTCCTTGTTGTCTTCTTTTTCCTCTCTTCAGCTTCACTCGCCACTCGAAAGTAAGTCCCTGGATTTTGTTATGTGAGGTGATGATGGATATTTGTGTTTGTGTGACATACAAATACACATAGGTTCAATTTGCAAGTACAATCACTTACTTTGACATATTGACTTACCAAGCTTTTGCTATTATGGAAGAGCTGTTCTAAAGCCACCCTTCCATGTAAGGTGTATTCTGAACTCCTAAAATGTCACATCCTAGATACACTGCACCATTAATATTTGTTCATGTCATGTTTAGAACTTAAGTCCTTGATAACTTTACACTGATAACACAGCTTTAGTGGCATTGTTGACATTGTTGACATTGCTGTTCTCAGGTGCTGGTAACAACAGGCTGTTTACAGTCACTATCAAGCATAGTATTCTACAGTTTCCGATACTGTATAAAGGCTATTGCCTACCCTGCAAGGAATTATCCATACAATATTCAGCACAATCTGTAGATCAAAAGACCTCCTTCCATCATGTTAAATGTTTAGTGTGGCAGTGACAACAAGGCCATCGAGCATATGACATCTTATAAAAATCCAGGCTTTTAGGCTCAGTCGCATTCAAACATTTACATTTATCATCATAATCCCAACAAGTAGTGTTTGACAGCCAAGGTACAAAACAACTGATAATACACAGATGCATATAAAGGCAGCATTATAAACAGAAGCAGGAAGAAGGAGACAATGAAAAGCAGTAATCTGATATATAACTCTAACCCTTATCCATCAAAATACAAAAGATTTGCATTTAATTAGTCAGGTACAACAGATGTTAAATCTTCAGTGTATGGTGGTTGGTGCAACAAAACAGTGCTCTAAGGATGTGTTGCAGCATCCTGGGGATGCCATCTTTGGCTGCAAGTTCAGTCTTAAGACAGAGACGATACAGTACCAGACAGGAAGAACTTGACTCCTCCTCTGGCCATTGTCACTGTTTTCCAGGTAATCAACATATCACCGTGTGGATAAGCATGCAGACCAAATAAATTAACACATCTCTTGTATATCTACTAACAACCCACATGTCTGTATATATATGCAGATGACTTACATGCATTTTTAAGCTCACTATATTTCTTTTTTTGTTTTGTTTGT
>BRZM01002285.1:39465-70690 GCA_033238685.1 Lates japonicus
GTGTGTGTGTGTGTGTGTGTGTGTGTGTGTGTGTGTGTGTGTGTGTGTTTGTACTTGTCAGACACATTGTTGTTTCAGCAGCCAGGTGAGAACATGTTTTTAATGTGTTTGACACTAACCAAACACTTTACACACAGTCTTCTGTCCTATACCAGCTGACGACTTTTTTGTCTTTATCTCATCTCTCATCTTCTGGTTCTTTGAGTTTCACCTTGTTTTCCTTTGTGCTACAAATTTGTATTTTTCACATTTGACAGTTTGTGCAGAGCCAGTTCAAGAACAGACAATATACAAATGTCTTGTAATTGTGTTTAAGCTGGCATGTGCCATGTTTTCATGTGCTGCTTCACCTCTTTTCTCTCTCTCATCTTCAGGTGGTTTCCATGGGTCTGTACATGGGGGAGCAGGCTTATCTGCGGAGCAGCTGGAACATTCTGGATGGCTTCCTGGTTTTTGTGTCTTTGGTTGACATTGTTGTGTCCATGGCGGGTGGGGCCAAGATCCTGGGTGTGCTCAGAGTCCTCAGGCTGCTCAGAACATTGCGTCCCCTCAGGTATGGATGAAGAAGTGCAGGGTTTGCTTCGTTTTATACATCCTTTACAAACTTTACCTTACTCTATCAATCATAAAACCCTTCAATTTTATACTAAATATATAGAAAACAATGAAAAGTGTCCCACCATGAATTACATAGTCTTAGAGGTAACTAGTGCAATTTTTAGAAATATATTTTAAACAAAAATAAACCTCATAAACTTCCTCTAATGTTGTTTATATTTGTTCTCCTCTTACTCCTCTCATCCTTCTTCAGGGTGATCAGCAGAGCTCCAGGTCTGAAGCTAGTGGTGGAAACCCTCATCACTTCTCTCAAACCCATCGGCAACATCGTCCTCATCTGCTGTGCTTTCTTCATCATCTTTGGCATTCTCGGGGTACAGGTAGGAAGCATATTACATGCACAGAAATTCTTGTAAATAACTTATTAGTGTGCACTCTGGTTTCCCTCCCATCGCTATGATTTTTGAAAATAATCTAATTCTCCTTAATAGCTTTGAAGCACATATGCATTTCTGAATTTCTCTCTCTTAAGTAAACTCTCGTTGTCTTCCTACTTCTTTCATCACTGCACAAATTTTTCAGCTGGTGGGGTCTTTGACCAGCTCATTATTTCACTCAAGAGCATCCTTTCATCTCATCGGAAGGCCCTATCAAGGCTTATTTCTCTGTTTTTTTTATAAGTAGTTGGACTGCATCAAAAGCTTGGTGTCACTGTTCTTCCACTGACAGCTGTTTAAAGGCAAGTTCTTCTACTGCTTTGGCCCTGATGTCAAAAACATCACCAACAAGTCTGACTGTCTGCAAGCCAACTACAAGTGGGTTCACCATAAGTACAACTTCGACAACCTGGGACAGGTTAGGCTCACTTGTATATTAACTGCACATCTGATCTACATTATATTTAACGTAATTATAAAAAAAGATTTTTCTCCATAAAATAAGCATAAATTGTTTCCTTTCTGTTCTCTTCCCTCTGGTGTCCAGGCTCTGATGTCCCTGTTTGTACTCGCCTCTAAGGATGGTTGGGTTAATATTATGTATCATGGCCTGGATGCTGTGGGTGTGGACCAACAGGTACCCCATATAAGCTGTACAACAACTATTTTTCAGGCACAATCTTCTCTGTCCAAAGTGTAAATCTTCTTTTCTAATTCATTTTCTCCTTCCCTCTCAATGCATCAGTATAATGTCTGCTGACAAGCTGCATTAATAATCTCTCTATATTTTTTATCTATTTACTACTTAATTTCCTTAAGTCTTGTAAACTTACAGCTGACTTGGTTTTTCAGACTTTTATTTGTTGGTGCAGACCTGTATTCTTTTACATCATTTCACGTTATTATTCTCCGCATCCACTGTTATGCATCATTTTACTCCTTCCATCTTTGATGTGGTCAATATTGATTGAGAATTAAAAACATCTTTTCTCGGAGGACAACCAAGCTGTTGATATCAAGTGCTTTTAGAGTCTTTCACTTGAAGCTTCGCCCTGAATTACAGGCGCTAATTATGAAATTAATTCAAAGCTATGATGGCTTACACACTGTTGTCCGCGACTTCATCAAAATTTATCTTTGTGCCTCTGCCTCTCTCATTTTCCTCTCGATTGTGTTTTTCTTTTCGCTCTTCGAGCAAGTTCTACTACTGTGTGGGTTTCGATGTGAAGAACATCGCTAGCAAATCCGACTGTCTGGCTGCCAACTGTCGATGGATTCACCACAAATACAACTGACAACCTTGGACGGTACAAGAAAGAAAAACACATCCCTGACATCCCTGTGTGGATTGTTTGGATGTACTAATCCACATGTTTGCACCAAACAATGGCTTACATACTCATAAAATATTGTAATAATATTAACACTCCTATAGGATGTAATTTCTCCCTGCACTGTGTGAAATAACATTATATTAATATAAGAACTATGAAATACATTTTTATTCACTTTGGAATGGACTCTGTTGGTGAATCCCTACAGCACACTGAAACTAAACAACGCTGAGTTCTGATCGTGATGGACTAACTCTCTCTACAGTTGACATCATTAGTGTGTTTTCCATATCAGTATATGTATGTATTATATAACTGATTAAAATCACATTACAGGAATTTAACTTGTTTCTGCTCTAAAATTTCAGTAATTTATTCTAGGAGAGAATAAACAAAAGAACTAACTGCATGACCACACTGCGTGAGAGCACTTAACACCAAAATAACATTTTCAGTAGATCTGAGAATAAAAAAGGCCTATGTGAATTGTGACTTTGTTGTTTTGTCTTTTGTCATATATTTTATGGTAGCTGGGAAACATCAACCACTTAATAAGAGTGGGTATTGGGTTGTGTGTCTCCCCTCGAATACCAGTGTCCCTGTTTGTGCTGGCCTCTAAGAGCCCAATTGAGTCCAGCATCATGTACCATAGCTGGATGCGGTGGGAATAGACCAGCAGGTAATAGCAGACTCCATAATCAATTCATCCATTTCTGCCACTTACAGGTTCAGTTTGCAGTGGCAGAAGCTTCGATAACCCACATGCCTCACCAAATTGTCCAGCTCCTTCCAAGGGATCACCGCGTTCTCCAGGCCAGATGGGATGAAATCCTCTTCTGGTCTTCCCCATGATTGCCCTCCAGAGTTGGATATGAACTCCCTCCTGAGGAGGCATCCCACAGGCTTCCAGTTCAGATCACTAGACCAGCTCAGCCCCAGCTCCCAAAAAGCAAAGGGCATATTTTCTCCAACCTCCCTCCAATGTTTGCATCTTTCCTTATAATTACAACTACTTATTTAACTGTCTGTATATGTTACTTTGCTGGGTAACTGCTTAAAGTTATGATTGTAGCTGAAGGTTGGATCATGAATTGTCTGGCATATTAAAACTTTGCCTTCAGGCTCAGTTTCACCATGACAGTCCATGCCGCAATAATCTTTCCTGGGCTTATGGAAGCCCTGCTTTCACATTTTAATGAATATTCATCTCTGTGCAGTAATACTGCAAATACTGTAAGAGAGTATCTGCATGTCAGCATTCATCAAACATAAAACTCCTTCAATGAGCAATGAACTCACTTACTATCTGAAGTAGACCTATAGGCTAAAGAGTGGGACGACTACACTGCCCATACATTGTGGTCACTACGGGCAGGGCTGGAGGAGAACTTGCAGATATGAGCCTGGTGGCTTGGACCCATGCACCTCAGCCAAGCTCAGGCCAAACTACACTCTGTGTGTATTCTGGCTGCAAGAAAAAGGTAAGATCTCTTACCTTGCTGGCTGTGGAGTGAATAAAGACTGAGGCCTTGTTGAACAGACTTTCTTTTCTTTTATCCATTGTGTTCTTTGGTTTATCCAAGATAAAAGGAATTGGTTTCAGAGGTTCATGGGTTTCCGTCTTGATTCTTGCATCTGTATCACAAGTAGTATACCCTAAGGTATAATGCACTGGATCAGAAATTTGGTCCAGTAACTTTCCTTGAACGTCACGAAACAACACACATTCACTGAAGTGATGTCAAGAATCCAACGTCATGGTAAATTAGTCTTCTGAAGTGGCTACAAAGTGAACAGATTCCTATAGAATTGGTTTTTATTTGAAAATCTATTAGAGAATCTATTAAGGAAGGCATTATTCTGGATGATTCCGGTTTCCTGCCTCAGAGAAGCCTCACTGCAGTCAACATGGCACTGGATATTCAATCTATTTGCACTCCACCTGTGCTCAACCTCAGCACTCCAAATTGAAAATCTCCCTCTCATCTCGGTTTTGTGCAGCTGAACTTGATTTTGTTTTATAATAGCTCCTCCTTCCTCCTCACCCAGTCATCTGATCTTGTCTTCACATTGTCTCCCTCTCCTTCCTATTCTTCTATTTCGCTGTATCATCCCTGTCAGGATTTTGGACTGTAGTGGCTGTGGGTAAGCTTAGTTAATTGGAGAACTGTCAAAGAAGGCTCATATGTAAATTTCAAATGTTAAGCAAAATAGATAGTAGCTGTCACTCGTTACTCATTACATGTTAATGACAAGATAATCCAGGGAGCTGATTTCACACAGCACCTTTCAGATGGTCACATTCCCCGTCTGGGCATAATATGAACACACCATGTCTACTGTTCATTTAGAATTGTCCTGAAGAAGATAAAGTAACTTCACTCTGAAAACTTCCCAGATTTGTTCCAATTCGTGAACTGCTATGCAGGTTTTGGTGTCTGATAAACCTTCAAATTGAGCTACCCTATTACTCATATTGGACTTCCTGGATTCTATTTAATTGTGTCATCAGTACACAAACAGAAAGCAAAAGCAGGACTGTTTTGGTCAGAATACCACCTGCTGCCACCCCAGATTTTCATTCCATTCCTTGTCCTTTAAGTGTATGCTTTCAGTGTCTGTCTGAATCACGGTTTTACAAAACCAACGAGTTCCTTGGTTCATCTGAAGTCTGCTTTAATATCAGTATCAAGACAGAGTTATGTTAATGCCAGTGTTGGGACATTCCCATTGTGTGGAGCTTCTGATTAACTGCTGAATATACCTGTAACACCCACAATATATTGTTATGTTGTCTGCCACTGGACTTACGCAGCAACCGTAACTACTGTGTATTTCACCTCTCAGTGCCATTGAGTCTGGCCTACTGTTTACCCAGTCTGCCGTCTGCATCTTGTACATCAATCTCCTTTTCCTTTTCTTTTTCCAGCTTTTTCAGTTTTTTTTCTTTCTGATCTTATAAATATTTTACACATTTTTTCTCTCTCTACTTTTGGGCCCTTGTCTCCATCTTTCACTTTCCTTGGTGGTATTTACCGCAATAACAATTCATCTCTGCCTCATCACATCGATCTTGACTTTGTTTCCCAAATATCTGCTGCCAGTCCTTCCTTTCGTCTTCCTCACTTCTCTTCACCTGTTGTTAGCTTTTTCCCAGTTGCTTCCCATCTAATCTCTTTTTGTCTGTTCCTCTCTCTTTCTGCGTCTCTTTTTTCTCCCAATTTCCTCTTCTTCTTACTTTCCCCAGCCGGTGACCAACAACAATCCATGGATGCTACTCTACTTCATCTCCTTCCTCCTGATCAGTTTCTTGAGTCCTCAATATGTGTTTGTGGTGGTGGTGGAGAACTTCCACAAGTGTCGCCAGCACCAGGAGGTGGAGGAGGCCAGGCGCCGCGAGGAGAAACGCCAGCGCCGCATGGAGAAGAAGAGGAGAAGTAAGAGAGTCAAGAAAGTAGGGGGATAAAGCAGACGAGAGGAGTGGGAGAAAGGATAGCTGAGGAAAAAATAGTAGGGTGATTAGAAAATACATAAAGAAGAGGAAAAGGATTAGGAAAGAAAAGCGGGGTGAAGTGAAAGAGGGATGGGAAAGTTGGCAGGGGTTGAAGTAAAAAGGAGGATAGAAGGTAAAAGGGTATGGGAGGGGGCAGTTCATCAAGTTAGTTAATATGTAAAATCATGTTATGTTAATACTGGACTTCTTGGGTACAATCCATATGGCATATGTCCAAGACTTCTAATTTGATATTTAATATTACACATCTTCACTGATATGACTTTGAATGAGTCATTATTTCAACTCATTTAAAACTACTTAACCTCCCTCACACATTTATCAAACTGTTTTCTCCTCATATTAGCTCACAGTCTTATCTCCCTCTCTGCCTCTTCATCAGTTGCTTTGCCCCTCGTCTTTCACCCCTTATGGAAAATCATTATGTTTGCACCTTGCATGGCTTTCTCCATACTCTTCTCTTTATATAATCACATATCTGTTGCTCTTATTTCCCATTCATCTCCTTCTTCCCTCATCTTCACATCTAAACTCCCTCTTTCCACCTGACCATTTGTTCATCATATTTTTCCCGCATTGTCGTCCATACAAATCCTTTCTTGCCTTGTTTTCCTCTTTTCATCTCTTTCTTTTTTCTTTTTTTTTTAACTTTCTCTCTCTCCAGAGGCCCAGAAGCTGCCCTACTATGCATCTTACGGTCGTGCCCGTCTGGCTATCCATGCTCTGTGTACCAGCCACTATCTGGATTTGGTCATCACCTTCATCATCTGCATCAATGTCATCACCATGTCTCTGGAGCACTACAGTCAGCCACAGGTGACCACACTTCTCGTTGGAGTTGGAGGGGTAGCCGGGGCGTGGGTGTTGGATTGAGACAGACGCAGCAGATTTGTTTAAGGGCTTCTGAGTAGGTGGTGATGCACCATCTGGATAGAGTCTTTTTTAAAAGTGGGCACTCCCAGAGGCAAGCTGCCAGCCTGCTGCTCTGAATCAGCAGCAAAAACAGCCAACAACCAAAACATTCATCCACGTGTTGGAATGCAAACACTCTGGCAGATTGGGGTATTAGTTATGTAAAATGTTTCTCAGAGGCAGAGATGCTCTTGAGGCAGTTTGAGTTAAATGTGCTCTTGTATGATGGCAGTAAACTATACTAGTATGTGAAATATGGTAATGAAAGGTGAGATAAAGTTGTGTAAATTCTTTTTCACATCTTAGATGGATGATGTCAAATAAAAGAAGGATAGTTATTAAGGCAACAGAGGAAAATTACATTTTTCTTGCTGTCCTGCTGAATAATAGAACACATCTTCTGCCTTCATGGCACTGATATAGAATAATCAATCACTTATTTCACACTTAATTATCGTTTTCTTATGCAGAAGGAAATTAAATACAACACTTTAAAATAGTTTAAATCAGCCATGTGTGGGTAGTGTATTTATTCTTACTTTTAAGATGGTGTTGGATCCACTGTTGTCTGTCACATTTCTTACCCGGGGCTGTATGCTCATGTAGGCTGAATATGTTTTGTCTTGAGGCTGCTTGTTTTGTGTGGAGGCTGGATGTGTGTCTCAATGTTAAGATGAATTTTTACTGATCTTAAAATACGATATGCTTGTGCTGAATGTATAAGATATTAGCAGCTTATGTGGCTGCACAGAGACAACCCACACAGCTGATTATTTACAGTTAGCTTTACATTTTCAGTCTGCTTATACCAGCTTTTACCAATACTGACTTCAAGTCAACAACTGTTATAGCTGTCAATGACGTCTAAAGCCGCTGCCCACACATGCAAGTCAAAGACCTGCAGATTTTATGGCTACATAATACTAGACTGAAGCACACTGAAAACAACAAAGGAAGAAAACTAGCTAAAATGCTATTATAGAGGTTAGTCCTGTTGCTGCATGTTGAGCACGGCAGTAAACCTTAACTCTGAAAAACTGTGGCCTTTGACTTCACTCACTGAGGACTTGAGACAAGAAAAAAACACTTTGGTAGATTTAGTGTCTAAAATCAATCTTCATCTCATGATTTTCCCTCATGACATGCTTTATGCTTAAGTCACAGTTTAGCTTGTTAAACTAAAGTATAGGTGGCTAAGTTGAAGGAAATATGCTTATTTATCAAGTCAGACAAGAAGACTGATGCCACTCTCTTGTCTGTATGCTAAGAAGCTTGTTAGCTTTGTGCTAGTTAGTGTAACCAAGCATAAAGATTAGCATAAAGACAGGAAACATGGGGAAACAGCCAGCCCTGTTCTGACAAAAGGTTCAAAAAGTTTGTTGTCCCTGCTACAAGCTCAGCTAAGCTAAGCTAATCAGCCACTGGTCATATTTACTACTGACATGAGAGTGGTATCAGTCCTCTCATTTAACTATGCCTTACTGTGTTGACTAGGGCTGTACAACATCAGCAGACTATGTGAAAGCTGGATAAACCTCCTCTAAAATGTGTAGCTTTGGCCATGATCACATGCTATAGATGGACAACTAATAACAAAAAACTATAAAGAAGATATTTACATGATATTTATATATAGATACATGCATATACTGCTATACTCACTTCACATATAGTTTCTGTCCATCTATAACTAGGCCCTGATTGACATGATAATAAGGTTTAGTTATGTGCATTGAACATTGCAGCCTTTTGATTCACATAGTCCTTTTCTATCTGACTCATTAATACCAGTGAAAAAATTTTCAAATTCTCGGTTCCTCCCCAGAGTCTGACATAATTTAGTTGTCTGTGTCAATTAAGCTCCCTTCTATTAAAAGAGATTCATTGGCAAGATACTTTTCTCACATTGACAAAACAGACTCACTGAACAACAACTCCCATCCTTGTTATTTTCTCTCTTCCTCTCTCAGCTAATACAAAGGTTCTTTTATTGATATGAAAAAGTTAAACAACAGGTTCATTTGCAATATCTTACTGTGGACAAAGATGTGGTTTTGCTATGAACTGTGGTTGAACAAAGGATAATTCAGTAGTTAATTACAGTTAAGATCAGAGGTAGAGATATAGGAAATTAACTGTCTGTTACTGCTGCTGTCTCTTTTTTTCTGACTACTGTCCCTCTTTAACCCCTGTTTCTCTCTTAGTCTCTGGAAACAGCACTGAAGTACTGCAATTACTTCTTCACCTCCACCTTTGTGATTGAGGCTTCTCTGAAATTGGTGGCCTTTGGCTTTCGACGCTTCTTCAAGGACAGGTACAAAAATCGACACTCCAAATTGTAATGAGACAGTATAGATTTGGGTTGATGAGCTATGCGAAGCTGCTAATATATATGGTAGTATTTATGTTCTCTGCACCATTACCAGGACAAACCCTGTACATTAAACATACCATCTGATAAGTTCAGTTATCTTTAGTATAGTAGGAGTGTATACATGTTCCAAATAGAGATGTAAATGCTTGCATTGCCCATTGAAAGATATAGGACCTATTTATTAGACTTGGAAATTTAACACTTCACTGGCAGCAAGGGGTAGCCTTAAACTTCCATACCTAGCAATCCTGTAAGGTGATGTGAGCATTATACTGAAATCTTGGCAATTATTTTTATATACCACTAACTTGCATTGCTCATTGCATTGATTGTTTATGCTGTCAGTTTTTTTTTTTCCCAATGAAGGTTCGGTTTTATATGTTTTATATGTATGTTTCATACTGTAAGGAAGTGGTCAGGGTGGATACAGTGCAGAACACGCTTAGTACTCATATTTAAGTAACAAAGGTAGTGTAAATATTGTCCTGCAAAAATGGATTATGTAGAAAAACAATGAAATACTTTGTGAACATTTTGTATTGTCAACTAATATGTATTTGCTGTGGCAAATTTATATTAAATGTCATTTTGGTGAGGATGTGTTTATGAAAACATTTCAGTCTCTCTTAACACCAAAGATAGGTAAAGCATGACCAAAGTGAATGATTACAACATAAATTTTCTGTGTTCTATTTCTAATCTAAGTGGTGCTGACATTAATCATAGAATGTTGAATTATTGTTTTTTAAAATAACTCATTGGGTTTACTGTGTATTAGACTCACGTTGAGGCTGTGTGGTGAAGAAACTCTTTTGAATTTTAATAGATTTCAGTATCTACACCCAGCACCATAACAATCCAGTGAGGGGGTCTTTTCTCAGCCATGTGTACAGGCCTGTGGAGCAGCTGTGATGGTGTTGGCGAATATTATTTGAGATACCCTACTATGTAGATTTTAGTAGTGCAGCTTCCGATCCATTTTTAGAATTGCTGGTGTGCTGGAGAAGAAATTGCTGTTGGTTATTTCTTATAAATTATTTCTTCCGAGCTATTTTAATGTTCTTTGCCTGTCTCACTGTCTTCCTTCTGTCCTTCATTTTAATTTATGTCTTTATTCATCCCCTTCTCTGTACCAGCCTTCCCATTCATGTATGGAAAGACCAGGCTTTATAGGGCAACCCCGTTTTGTGTGTGTGTGTGTGTGTGTGTGTGTGTGTGTGTGTGTGTGTTTGTACCCTGTAAGCCTGATGTATGCAAGTTCTGCTGCTCTGGAACTGAGATATTATCTAGGACGAGATACATTAACTGTGGAGGAACATACCCCAAGCAACAATTTTGCAGCAAATTGAGTTAAAAATTAAAGAAACTTTGCTAGAAAAAAATAGGGTATGTGTATTTAAGAAAGTGTAACTGCTTTTTAAACTACTGTGCTTACTAGCCAAGAGGTTACATTACACTATGGCTTAGATAAGGGTTTGACAGTTGGATAGTTTTTTTTCTCTCTCTCCTCATTCCCGCTCTCTCATAGCTCAGCCCTGGGCCAGGTGAAATCCAAGTTAGTCTACTTTAAAAGGTTACATTTGGGAGACTGCCTAGCTTAGAATTTAAGGATACCTGTAACATCTGTAATACAGGTGTTGCTGAGGTAGGCAGCTGTGGCTCAGCAGGTAGAGCAGGTTTACTGCTAATCTCACTGATCCCCAGCTCTTCCTGTCCACGTGTCCTTGAGCTGATGATTAAACCAGCGCCTTGCGTGTTACCTTGCTGCCATCAGTGTGCCAGCGTGTGTAAATGGGTGAATGGTTTGAAAGTTATGTGATGGTCAGCATGTTGTGTCAGTGATGTTTCCTTTTTTATTAGTAGTTTTTAATGTTATTAGTAGCTAATAAGGCACACAGTGCATATACAATATAATACAGCCAATGTAAACACACGAAGCCAAGGCCATATTTTGGTGGTCACACAAAATATGGTCTAAAATAAACAGAGGGGAAAGGTTTCCATTAATGAATTCAGCCTTTCCGAGATGTAGTAGCAGGCGCACTCATAAAGTCAACAGTCCCATCACATAGAAAAACAGCCCACAGACAAACAAAAAAACCTCAATATCCAAAATGAGTGTGTCAAAGTAGGAAAGAAATGTGACCAAATCAGTCATGAAACCATCATCAGCACAACTGTCACTTTTTTTGTACATCCCAGCACCTTTTTGGATATGAAACAAATCATTCATTTTTTCATCATTGTATTGGATATTGATTTACTAGATAGATTTCGATATTGTGGAGCTTGTTTGAAACTGAAATGGCAGATACCATTGGCCACTACATTCAGAATCATTCCTGTGCATGATGTTGGTTCATTCACATTAACTAACTTGCAGCTACAAAATGTTGTAATGTCAGTGGTGCTTAGTAAGTGAATCTTTTGACGATGCCCACGAGTTGAACTTCCAGTAGTAACAGTGCAGAGGCTGTGTCTGCCATTGTCGAATGGGCTGTGGATCAGGTGATGTAATTAGTTATGTCATGCACGTGCAGCATTAGTGGCAGTAGCCAGATTCAAATGAAGACATTTCAACTTGCAGCATGTTATGCAGCTCCACAATGAGAACAGACAAGCTAACAAACAAGTAATGTTTCCAGAGCTGCAACATTTACACAGTATTGAAAGTGTTCTTCTAGTACTGACATAAATATTCATGGCAGGAGAGGGCCTACAGGTAATGGTCGGCTGTTACATATTCTCCTGCCAAGTCAGTTGTAGGAAAATCATGCAAATTATGCATAGAGTTGATGTAGAATATTAATATTCATGGTGAAAATTAACATAACACAGACCCTGATGTGTGCAGCCACGCGAAGTCTTCAGCCACACTGAGTGAAAATTCATGCTGATTCTGCTGTTTGTGGCCGTCCTTCACTTTGAGCAAATCCTACAAATTATGGTAGATTGAAGATCATTCTGTGTGTGTGTGTGTGTCTAGGTGGAACCAGTTGGACCTGGCCATTGTGCTGTTGTCAGTGATGGGCATCACCCTGGAGGAGATTGAGATAAATGCCTCCCTCCCCATCAACCCCACCATCATCAGGATCATGAGGGTGCTCAGGATAGCACGAGGTACACAGGCACGCGCGCACGCACACACACACACTATTAACTTCAACTGCAGATGTGTCCAAGACAGCATTTGAAACAAGTTAAAATAAGAGGCACCTTTACCTGTTTGAAAGATATTTTTCATAGTAAGATTTCCTCATGTTTAAAGATGTCTTAATTTATTTTAATTTGTTGTAGATGCTGTTAATTCAGGACCAAAAGTTCTTTTATGCTGACAAGTTTGTCATGATAAATTTAAAATAATGTACATTTAAACAGCACAAATTTCACAGATCTACAACATTAAAATACTGTTTTTGTTCACTAATTGGTTCCAACTGTTTCTTCTATGCTGTTTTTTCACTCACTTTTAAGCTACTGTCAGTGAAGCTTAACACTTTCTGCACAAAGAATTCACTTTAAAAACCTTGGAGCAGCTCAACAAGCATAACCTCCCTTTTCTGTAAGCCTTTAATTTGATTAGTTCACTGACACCTGATCAACACTGAACAGAAAAAGTATATATATATAAGATGTTTAGAGATGCTGTGTGGTGGAGATGATGAGATGTAAAAATGTACCTTATTCTAATCTTACAGGTAATTTCCTCTTATGGAAAGGTTAGAGTCAGATCAAACTGTAATTAATTATCTACCTATTAATTATCACCAATTATTTTGTCATCAGCCTCATGCAATATTTGGAACAGCTTTCAGGGAGCCCTCAGACATGATTGATACAAGCCCAATTACCCATTGCTCTAACACTTAATTCCATACCTAATATACATGCGTGTCATTTATTGTCCGATGGTTGTCTTAGTTCTCCCTGAATAAAGGTAGAGCTGATACTCCATTTCTGTCTTTCACTCACTCTCCTTGACTCTTCCTTTGCACCGGTGTTCTTATTATTCAGAGGAAATTATAGGACTGGCTCCCTGGGCTGCACCAGTTCCTCTTAACTTCACACTTAGGAAGATAAAGGCTAATTACATCAATCTCACTTAATCCTCGCCCTCATACCATCGCCCTCTGCCCTCCATACTGCCCAGGGACCACTGAGTGGACCCATGGGTAATATGCCAATTAAACAGCAGCTGGTGGTAATTAACAAGCAAGTGGGGTATTTGATGATGACTGTGAGGGCTACTGTCTTTCCTCTCCTCTCATAACATTTTTGCCACTCTGCCTGAATGTTAAGTAACTTGTCTGAGTGTGGAAGGAATGTTAAACTGTTTCACAATCACTTCTTCCACATAGATGAACTACTCTGAGCTTAAGAAAAGATTCAGCCACACTGGTTGAGTATTTTTAAAATAAAATGCTTTTACATAAAAAATGTGACACTTATTACACCTACAGTGTAAAATAGTTGTGTTGTCTGTACTAGCCACTCCCATGAGTATTTTCAGGTAACTATATAGCTTCTTCAGTGTGATTTTCTATAGTAAGCTTTAAAAACCTGTATATTAGAACAAACAACGTACACAAACAGTTAAATTTAGCATTAGCTTTAAGACCTTTTTAGTCCTCTTGTTTTAAAACGAACCAGCTGAAAACATTAAAAGGTCAGCTTGATAATCAATTTACAGAATTTTAGGATTGTGTAATCAAAGACACATATTTTCAAATTACTGTACATATTGAGAGGTAAATCTGTCACCGTTATGAGTGGAAACTGCACATACATTCATGCTATGCTAGAGCAGAAAGCTTGACAGGAGTAGTAACAGTTACTGGGAGGGGCATGGCTTAGTGACTGGTCAGTTATTCTTTGTTTGATACAAATGAATACAAGTGGATAGTTAGTCAAAGATGTGCAGAGGTGCAAAACAAAGGTTGAAAATCCCAAATTGGCGAGTGTTTTTTCTGCTTTGATATAAAACCTCGTTCAGTGAACAAATAAAGTTTAAGCTCAGTTTCTCTTGTTTACTTATCTTTCGCTTGTAATTATATTCTTAATGAATGCTGTAGGATTTTCCAGACTTATATTTGATCAGTTGGTGATATTTGGAACTGCAGAACTCACTGGTGTCTCCTACTGATAGTTCCTAGCTCAGTAGTAGGGACTTTTTGTGTGGAATGACTGAAAATGTAGCCTGAGTTCTTTAGTTTTTCAAACTGTTCCAGGAAACGTGGTTCCTCACACAAACTTTGTACCAAACACGTCGCACAAAAAGCCTGTTTCCTCGTGATGCTGTTGTTTAGGAGTCTGGAGAGAAGGTTCTTACAGCAGCTGTACACAACTGGATAATGATGTAGAGCTGCTTTAACTTTGCACTACCACCATCACATCCACCTTATCTTTCTCACACACACATACACATGCCCCAACCATCTACCCATCCTGAGAGAAGTCCATCTCCCAGGAGGTTTTAATGTCTGAGCGGCCGTTGCCGTCCTCCATCAGAATACAGCCGAGGTTTTTTCTCTCTACTACCGGCCACATCGTCAGCCATGTTCATCCAGAAATTGGACCGCTGGGAATTGTGGAGGATCGCTAATGGAGAGACGGGAAACCTATTCCATCTATCGATCGTTTGTTATCTCTCTCGTCCTCTTTCTCTCTTACCTCTTACCTATCTTGATTGTCCCTCTCTGTCTCTGTGGTGTCTTTTGTGTTCCTGCCCTTTGTTTCACTTTCTCTCAGTCTGTAGATGATGTCCGTTGTTTACATCCAAACACACATCACACATCCAAAGCAACACACAGGCACACACACAGAAATATACTATTTTTCGTGGATATTACAGTTTGTCTGTGATCTCTCTCCAGTGTTGAAGTTGTTGAAAATGGCAACTGGGATGAGAGCTCTGCTAGACACAGTGGTCCAGGCTCTTCCTCAGGTATGTGTCATCACACACACACACACACACACACACACACACACACATATCCTCCCTGAGCTTATCACAAGGACACACAGGAGTTAATTAACATTTGTGGGATGATAAACGACCAGTGTCGATAGAAGCTCCTTGAGAATTATGGCTTTCGGGAAGTCAGGTTGTGACAAAATTTTTGCCCCCAATGTTACGACACTTTGTTAACCTTCCACTACTCATCCCATTCATTCAGTGCAAATAAAGATTAATTTAAGATTTTTCCATCCCACCACTGTTAATGAGACAAGACCAGCAAAAACCTTCTGCTCCCTTGGTACACCAAAAGACTTTCTATCCTTTAACCTTTACTCAGATTCATATATATCAAAGTTTTTGCCTGTCCTGGAATTTGTGGAATACTGTGGAAGTTTGAGAACTGCTATCACAGCCAGGGAATTCAAGAAAGTTTACTAACTCTCTAGTGAACTCAGTAAATTTCAGGGGATTTTACAAATTGATTACTCTGTGGGGAAACAGCAGAATGTCTTTTGAAAATTGTTTTATACGTTAGTTGTGGATTTTACTTTCATCGAAACCATCGTTGTGACAGATTTTTACTCGAGAGTCTCATATGCTTCAGTTTTCTCATGTTTCCCTCAAAACTCACCCATCATCACACACAGTAGTTGGGTTTCTGTCTGTCAGTATGACCAGTTGCTTCATCGCTGTCTAGGCTTCACTTCGTCTTTGTCTGCCTCCATCAGTTCAGTTATTAATTAGCTGTGTTTCCCATGTCTGGAGCAGTAACTGAATTTAATGATAAAGATGGATTACTCATAGACCAGTTAGTGGCAGAAAGGATTTCTGTCAGATAAATGATAATGAAGCTTTGGCACTATTGGTTTGATAAATGGTCCAACTGATCACAAGGGGCTTTAGATGTTAAAGGAATAAAAATAAAAAATCTCTATCCAGTACAGATGTCATACCCACTGCCATTTAAATGTACAAATGGTGGTGCAGTGGTTTTAGTTGGTGCATTATCTTTGTTATTGCGGACAAAACCAAAAATGTGCCAGTCCATGTCTGAATACTCTCTACATCTCTAAAACTGGATAACAAACACATACTTTCTTTTTTTTTTTTAATAAAGCAAAATTATTTGATCAACTTTGATAAATAGTGAATTCAGGGGGGATTTTCAGCTGTGAATTTGGTGCACTGGTGATTTCCAACAGCAGGACTGTGTGTGTGTGTGTGTGTGTGTGTGTGTGTGTGTGTGGGATCGACTCAAAATAACTATAATGCCCATGTTTAATATAAGGAGGGAGCACGTCGGACTTAGCAAGCTTTATCGGGCTTTAGATACACAGACAGTGCTTATTAGTAGGTTAGATTCATTCATAATAATCCAGTTTATTGTTTATGTTTTAGAGGGTGTTATTTGGTGTAACTGTTACTTGATGAACAGCAGTTAATCCATCCGCCCAGCACTTCTGTGCTGCGTCTCTGCTGGTTACCTGGCAACCTCACTGTAACAACAAGACCCTGGGAAGTCACTGCTGCCAGCTGCTAAGTAGAGTCAGAGTCTGAGAACAGAATCCATCAATTTATACATACAAAGACATAACAACAACACAGCACAACAGAAACAAACTTATGATCAGTTTCTCAAAGAGTTTCTTAACTACAAAAAAGTCATATAAAGGGTGTGCCTCTTTGTGCCTTGTCAAACTGCAAATAGCACCAAAGCTTTGAATGGTTTATAGTATTAATTCTAACTGTCTGTCCCAACAGGAGCTAATAAACAGAAGAAAAGAGTTTTTTGTGCAGAGATAAAGTATATCAGATTTTGAAAATGAGATAACAAGTTCACAGAACCAAACTGTGTAAATAGCTACTTTCTTCTTTACAGCACCAAGATAAAATGACATGTCATTATTCATCTTATGCATCTTCTCTGGGTGAAATATATCTTTTGCCGCATAGAAAAAAGAAGTAACTGAAGTGCTGCCTCTGTTTTCCTTTTCCTAATATTATGAAGCTCTAAATCTTTATTTCTTTTTTTTATGTGAGCAGACCAGAGAAAAATACACTAATGGATCTGGACTGGCTGCTCTCTTCAAAACAGCTCTTTATTAAAGACATTTGTAATGGAGTGATTCTGTGTGTAGCCAGAAGTTGATTTTCTCCAGTTCTGCTGCATTACCAATGCTCTGACTGAGCCCTGTGGGAGGATTTTTGTCTCCCTGATGTTTGGGTAGAAAAGCATGTGCGCACAGAGACACACAGATATACGCATTAACACAAATAAACGCTGGCTTACACACTGAGGTAAAATTACAGTCACAGAAACCTCCCCTGCTTTAGTACCTCAGATCAATAGTCCCTTTCTCCAACCACTTTAACTTGTTCTCCTTCCAGTCCCTGCTCTCTTGTTTGGACAGATTCCATTGGTTTTGTTGAGCTTGTTTTTGAATTGGAAGCTTAGACCACAACAAAGTACACATCAGACTAATAGGGGGTCACTGGAGGTAGTGCTGTGAAGATTAGCACACACACACAAGGCATCATTTGTCAATAGCAAATGAAGAATGTTTTTATGCAGTTAAGACAAATTTTGTTTGAACATGGGTACAGATACAAACACTTAATGCCATGACCGATTTTTCTGAAGTATACCATAAAATAAATAAATGTGGCATCAGAGAGGGCTGTGCATTATCAGTTTACAGGACCAGTCAAGCCAAAGGGTTTTTTATTTCCCTGTCATGAATTAATGACAGTGAAAAGGGTGTATTTGTTATTCTGCAAATACAATCACCGCTCTAGCTTGAAACATTAACTAAATATTTGAAATCCAAATGTAGATACATACTGCTTCTCACCCGTGACATTACACACCTCCCCATCCATTACACATTACACACCGTCCCCTATGTCTTCAGTCGTCATTACAATGATGCAAAACTTCATAGCTTTGCATTGTTAGAGACTTTATATTCTGCTGGTCAAGTGAGGAAAAAGAACTTAAAGAACCATGAAATATTTTATTTCTGAAAACAAGGAAAAGAGGATTTTGACATTAGGACATTTGACTTAATTAACATTTTTTCAGCACTTGACTTTTCTCTCTTAGCTACATCCCCAGCAGAAGCAGTGAACTGTGCACTGTAAGGCCACTACAGGAAAAAACAAACAAAAATAAAGAAAATGAATGAAAATGTATTCATTTGTCAAGAAAGCAGGAGAACTTTAGAATGACAAATATGCAGGACTATGTCTGTCTATAAAAGGAAAACATTTACCATTAAAATTGGATATGCAAATAGGGACAATATTTGAAATAATATAGCTTCCTTTAGGTCTCAACAATTAACATTTTTACTTGACATATAAGAGTATGAATAAGTGCAAAAACAAAATAATTATAATAATAATAACCTAAATATTTGCTGAAGTTAGCCACAAAAAGTAAAGATGCTACAGCGTGATGCAAGAATGTTTCATGTACAGTTGAAATTAAACATATATAACTCTACTGTACTTTTTGTGTTAGATTTAGCATAAATGTGTAAACAGTTACTCCACTGTACCCATGTGTCACATGAGTCCCATGTGAAGCTGCTTCAAAATTGCCTAAAACTAAGACTCTGCTGTACACAGTTCTAACTGATAAGAAACATTCTAGTACTGTTGTTTGAACAACAGCGATGTTGCCCTTCAAAATATAAAACTAATACATGAAAAGAATAAAATCTTGAGATCGAAATTACCAGAACCCTTTCTACTAATCGCATTTAAAGTGTATATTCTAAATCTGATGGTTTGTTTCAGCACACGCAGTATGAGGATTGACTTTCACCACAGATGAGTGAAAATTTCATGCTGCCTCTGCTGCTATTGTTCTCTGGAAATAAAAGTCACAGTCCCACTTTTGCTGCGAACATTTTAACCCCTCTGTGTAAAGGCTCTGTTCTTTCACTGGAATTTGAAGTGGGTGTAATGACCTTTCATGTGTCAGTGTGACTTATGTCACATTATGTACCAAATTTCCTACACAATTGTAACAAAGAATGTCCCACCATGAGTCAAGGTTTCATAAGTCTAAATACAGAAAAGAACAGGTTCAGTAAACAGTCTTAAAAGTTTACAAACCAGTGCAGGTTTGTTCGCTATGGAAACTAAAAGGTATAAATATCAAAATCCGCTCTAACGGTGTTTCTCACGAGCTTCTGTTGCCTGGTTGCCAGCTCTAATGCTTTCATAGCATCCAACAATCTGTTTCTCATACCACAGCATTCTCATCCCTCTGGTCTGCTTTCACTCTGTGCTCGAGGGATCTGAAGACATCGGTCGGGCTTAAGTTACATGCTGCAAACTGCTTCAGGGCAAATCGTGGATTATAATATCCACCCGGAAACATCAACATGCACCACTGGGGAAGGAAAGAAAGCTGTCCTCAGGCTTTGCCTAACCTCTCCAAATTTTTCCCATTCCTCTCTCCCTCATTATTTCCTGTCTTTCTACCCTACTTCACCCTCTCCTCCAATAAAAAATTTACATCTCAGTCTTTCCTAATCCACTCTCTCAGTTTATTTGCCTGTCTAATGGAATTCTACAGTCACGTATTCAAAAGCACCCCATTGCCTTTCCTGTGAGGTGACTTAGCTAATGGTGTTCTGCTTAGTGCCTGCTATTGCACCCCAGGGGGTCCTTTACTCATTTGCATTGCATATCACTATTTGGGAACGCTTTGAGTCTCTACACGGATGGATTCATGCCTGTTAAGAAGACAGCAAGTGAAATTTTCCCCAAACCGTAAAAGTAGAGTGATTATCCTTGATTTGAGGCAGGGAGGGTTTTTTTTGTTGTGGTTGCCTGAATTGTGTTAACCTCCAGTTTTGCTGTTTCCAACTATTTCTGATCTGATGAAATGTTTGCAGGATCCTGCATGCGCCTGTTTAGTTTCATGACCTTTAGGCCTTTAGTAAAAACCTTCAAAACCTAACGCAGTATCTCAAAAATGCATGAGCAGAGTAAGCCTGTTTTCTTATATCACAAAAAGCAAATGCTCTCTGTTGAGACTGTTGTCCATCCAGCTGGGTGGGGAACACAGTGAGAGATTGTTTTCACAGAAGATCAGACACACTATATATTATTTAGCAGCTTCTCTGTCTGTAGTTTGTAATATCTGCAGTGAAACCTGCCTCTTGTCTCCTGCTTGATCTTCAGTAAATGTTATGAACACCTCAAAAAGAATGAGGCGTACATTGCCTTACTCAGTATTGCCACAAAACATTATACTGGGTATGTCATTAGTTAAATTATGTTAATTAAACCCAAGTGTGTGATGTGGTAGTTGCACAAAAATGTACTATTTAGTTGACATTTTGACTTACAATGAGTATGGCAATTAAAATGGTTTAACTGCTGAATCAGTATTTACAAAATCCAATCCCACCTTACCTAACAACAGAATTACACCTGATGTAGTTCAGTAAAGAACAAGTTATCTCTGTTAATGTAATGTGAATTCCTATTTGTGTGACAGGTGGGAAACCTTGGTCTGCTCTTTATGTTGCTGTTCTTCATCTATGCTGCTCTGGGCGTGGAGCTGTTCGGAGAGCTGGGTAAGCCCAACCATCCAGTTGTTGCCAGTCAAGAGATGAGAACAGTTTACTTACTACTTAAAACGAAGTTTGGCATAACCAAGGTTTCACTCTCTAAAAACCTTACTTTCCCTTCTCTTTTACTTCCCTCATCATGTCACCGCTCAGTGTGTAACGCTGACTACCCCTGTGAGGGAATGAGCCGCCACGACACCTTTGAAGACTTTGGAATGGCCTTCCTCACACTCTTCCAGGTTTCTACTGGTGACTGGAATGGCATCATGAAGGTACCAGTTGTATAGAGTCATATCACACTTCATCTCTTGACATTTTCACATTTGTCACTTGGACTGGGCTATGTAATCTGCTTAGCTGATTGTTTTTTACTCTCCTCACTGCCACCTCATCTACTGCTGTTGAGACAATGGAAATTGTCTTACATGAAGGTCAAACAAAGGGTGGGTGGGTGGCAGTCTAAACCAGGTCTGCTTGAGAGCCTGGGGATAGAAATCTGTTTTTATACTTTGAGCCGCCCAAATATATTTTACACCGTCAACAGATGCTGGATGTGATTATCAATTGAAGTCTTAGTTCACTCCCAGATAGCAGACAGTATTTAGGTGAAATGAGTGGTAATGAGTGTGTGTCATGAATGGTGTCAACAAATATTGCACTCAACCAAAACCTTTCAAGAGATGAATAAAGATTAAATTTGCACTCACAAAATGTCCGGACCTTTGATCCCCTCTTGTCTCATCCTCCTCAATCAACTCTAATCTTTTAAAGTACCTGAAATGTAAAATTCTATCCCCGCATATCCGACGATAATTGGCTCAGTGCCTGATTAGGCTCTTAAGTAATAACGTATACAGTGGCGAGGAGGCAGACAGCATTCAGGAAACGAGCTTTCATCAAGCGAAGTGTATTACAGGATTTGACAATGTGCTATATAAAGACATTACAAACCTTTCAGTATTGGTTCTCTGGATGTTACTCATCAGATCGCTCCCTTAAAATAATATTATTAAGATCCATAAAACCAACACACTGGCATTGGTTTAAACTAAACTTTCATTCTCTCCATTCATGCTGAAATAATTGGCAAGTAATCAGCTGGTTGATCAACTGAATCATTCAATGAAAGTTGTATCTGAGCCGGTTATAGTGTATACCATATATCAAGCAAAATGTCTTTTAGACTGTTGGTTGGTATTAACAAAGACATTAAAATAAGACTTTGGAGCTGAGGCATCTTTGACAATTTTCTAACATTGTTGATCTAACAATGAATTCATTGTTTCGAAAAATAATCAACTTTTTGTAGCTCCCTCTTCGTCTGATTAATCGTCATCCCAGTCTCTATTCTTATTCTTTGTTTATCTACCACCACTGTTCTCTCTGCTTTTTAGCTTTTAGCGTCTATTGTCTCACCTTCCTTCTTCTCTTCCCAACATACTAAACTTCTAATACTCACAAACCACCAGAATGACAGGTGCCCCACCAGGCAAATCATGGTGCACTGATTACAATGACTGCTACACTGGACCTGGTTCATCTCTCTCCGATGTATTTTGTTGTCGCCGTTACTCCACACGGCTCAGTTTGCATCCTGATAAGCGTGGTGGCGGTCTCATGAAACATCTAGACGATTCCAGCAAGGAGCGCAGGGGAAGATGCTGAGATGGACGCGGGGTGAGCTGGAGCTGGCTCAGGCCTCTGCTGCATGATGGAGGCATCGGGAGCCGCCAGAACCCGGCTGGCGCTGCGGTGGGGCAAGCGGAGGTCTGAACCTACCCGGCAGACAGTTGGGGGTCCCAAGTGGTGGTGATGGCACCGTTGCGGGGTGGAGGAGGCGGTGCAGGTCATGAGGACATACAAATGCGCCGATGTCGACTCTACTCTCAGCTCAGGTAGAGGACTTTCTGGAGCTTGGGAGAACAGTACAGTACCAGAGGGGTGAGGTAATATCATTGTTGATGGCGGCTGATCATTGTTCACTTTTTTTTTTACTTTCACTGGACCATATTCAGATCAGTCGATGAAACGCGAAGCATTGTGTGCCATCAAACTCATTTACTTTGATTTACTTTTTATACGCAATTAGCATTAGCATTGTTACTGTACATACCTGTGATTAACAAGAAGAATGGTACCAATACTGCAAACATCAACATGTTTGGTACATTACTACCTTTGACTTGGCGATACGCAGTTAAAGGTAAAGTTAAACCAGGTTTTAAAGTGGCATTTGTTGTCAGTGTTACATATAACCTAAATGACTTCACACTGAAATGCTGTTGGAAAGCAACGTACATATACTCTAATTATTTTAAAACCCATTCACCAACCATTTCATTCTTCAATAACCAGACTTTGTGAGATATAACAGTTTTTGACACAATCAACAAATCACTTCTTCCAGAGGCTGCAACAGATGTCTGCATTCATTCAAATACATTCATCTGTTGTAAGTAACAGTATTCAGGCTTTTCATAAATATTGCCTTCAGTTTCTCTGAATGAAGTAGCTTTTGACAAAGCAAATAACATTTGAATCAAACAGGAAAGCATGAATGATAATCTTCCATATGCACAACAATGTGTGGTTGAGTCTCACATCTCACCAGCAGCTAATCATGTATGAGATCATAAGGATGTTAATGACAGTGTGCTGTGTGGGATTAATTGATCTCACTTCCTCCCTGCAACATCATATCCTCTGAGCTCAGTGCCAGGCCAAACACAGAAAATCATCAGAATATTATATTCAACAATATATATTAATCTCACATGAGATCACCAATCTAATCACTTTGTTGCACTACTAGGCTTTTATGTGCCTGTGCTTGGTACCTCTTCAGGGGTGAGGTGAGATGTTTCATTTGTTGCTCAAAGTTTAATCAGTTAGCAGCTGCTGTCTCACCGTGGTATGTGAAATTTGAAATTCAGCCACAGAGTGCAGAAGTGATGAAGTTGATCAACTAATTTACTGATTTATCAAGAAAAAAAACCGCCCAAATATTCAATTGTTCAACACCTCCCATCTAACACATTGAAAGTTTTCTTAAGCAAAAAACTTTTTTATAGCATTCTTCGTAATAAACCATTCTTTATTTATATCACTGATGAGCTGCTCGTGAAAACCGCTGTTAGCCTCTGTTTACTGATTTCAAAGTAGGACTTTGGTCCCTAGATGTGAAAGTCTTTGTTGTTTTCCTCCAAGAATTGACATTTTGTGAATAAACTTTCTAAAATGGGTAAGAATATGTGCCTCATAAGAACAGGCAAGCGCCAATTATACAAATGATTGAATGTCTTTAAACACACAGCTCTTTCTTGAAAATTGGCATTCATCGGGGTGAAAAGTTATTGACGACTGTGTTTCGTGGCTTACGAAACGATACTGAACTAAAGCAGCATGCGATTTGCATGTTTATACCAGTTATTTCGAACTTCAATAATATAATCTACAGCAACAGTTGAATATACACATCCAACCAAAAGCTCTGTGGACGGCATAACATCTGGAGTTGTTTTTATTCATGTGATTCACTGCCTAGTTGTGCAAATATATATATAATTATGACCAATTTTACACAAATGCATACAGACGTAAACCACACACACAACACTAAACTTATGAAAACTCAACTCAACACTCCAGGTCTCCATCATTCTGAAGTAAGTGATGGCAGTGGTGGTGGTGGTCACTCTCAATATCTTCAGCTCTCTGGGTGCTGTTCTCCACAACAAGTTGGGCTGCAGCTTCATTTTATAATCACCTCACATAAAATATTAGCACAAGACCAAGGAGCAGTTATTTCAGAAGTATGCTGAGGCAGAATGAAAAACAAGGTAAATAAACAAACAAAGACCCAAACAAAGAGAGAAAGAAGAGTGGAAATAATCCAGAAATGGAGAGAGGAAAAAAATGAGGCAAATACAAATGAAAGTGGGAAGTAATATGAAGAGGGAGGCCTGGAAGGTGAGTTAGAGGGAGTTAGTTAGAAGAGAGTGTTTGCTGCAGTAGTCAGTGAAAATGGCTGCATGAGTAGCTGTGTTGACTTACTGAATAAACTTTCCCCTTGATGCAGCTGCTGACTGAATGATTGTGGGAAGTGGTGATAAGGTGTGTTTGCCAACCATGTCTACAGTGTTTACTATGTAACTTCAGTTTGTTTAGGCCCGGTGCTTGGTGCCAAATGTAAACTGCAAGGTGAGACCATTAGGTAACCCGTAAACGCCTGAAACACTGATTAGTAGAAGTAGAAGGAAGTGTGTGTTGGCATCCCAGGTGCCGGTTATACCACAAAACTGGCAGCAAAGCAGTCTGGACTGTTGCTGGTTAATATAATTCTGTGTGATTTGAGAATTTAGCTTGGTCGTCCACCCAGTTAAAGCTGGAAACAGGCCACATCAGATATTTGCCAACTATTTCACGCCTACACTTTCTCATTGGCTGACAGCCCCGAACAAAAACAGTGGTGTTGTATGTTCCTGTACAAAAACAAGAAATAAACATTCATCAAAACTTTTCCTTGCCATCTAATACTACAATTTGGCCAAAAGCCAGCAAACTTGCAGCAAAATACCCCAAAAAATGGAGCTAGAGAATCTGCATGTGGTGATTTTTGGTGGTTTTTCATTCAATACTGTGACCACTATCCACATTACACACATAGTAATTTATTCTTTCGTGATATAAAAATATTATTTTCTGCTTTAGCTTGTAGTTGGCTTGGTGGCTTTGGTGACTGATGTTTTTGGGATTCTTAGCTTTATGGCTATGAATCATTATTTTAATTTTCCTGATGATGATGTTTAGAGCTTGTTCCACTGCCCAGTAAGTGGCCAAAAGTAAGTTATTGCGGCTAACACCACGCTGAGTGGACTGTCTCTTATCGATGGTAACTATTGAATTTGAATGGATTCGGTCAATTTGTTCAATCATGGTAATCCCACAAATTAGAGTATAATCAACCCCACATTTTTTATATGTGTCCCCACATAGATAAGCAATAACAAGTCGCAAAGGTCAGATTGCTGGGATCCCTTTCAACAACCACAACTTTTGTTTGTTTTGTAACTGCGCTATTGAATCTAATGAACAAAAAGTCTTTTGACCTTTGGTTGATACCAAAGGAAACTTTGTCATCATCTTAAAAACACAGAATGTGTGAGAAGGTGAGGAGGACAGAAGGAGACTACATGGAAGGTTGAGCGATTGTGGTGGGTGAGATTGCCACAATCTCATTGTCTTGCAACATTATCCATAAAATTCTTTGTATTTTTTGCAACAGGAGAGGCAAAAAACAGATCATGTGACTTTCTTTATGCAATGATGTTTTATATCCCTGTTCTGATAAGCCAGCAAATAGCTTTGTCCAAAAGCACGATGTTTGACTTGTGTGCGTGTATTGGGTTTAGATTTTTTTTCACCTAAGAATAGTATCTAAGCAATGTAAGCTTTGTTTAAAAGTATGCAAACATGAAAACTCAAAAAACCTGACATAGCAGTTGAATTCGTATTCTAAAATATAGAAACTATATTCTTGTTGATACTGTCACAAAATGGAGTCAGTTTAATCTCAAAAGTAAATCGGCTGTGTCTGATCAGAGCGATGAGGCAGCTTCAACCCTCTTCATCTCTGTCTCATGGGCAAATAACAAAAGAAACAAGAGCATAACAATGAGGAACTTCTGTAGCCAAAACTGCAAATCAGCAGTAAGCAGACCAGCCTCTATATTGTTGTGAATGAAACAAGCTCTGAAAAAGTATACAAATGAAACAAACATAGTGAGAGAAACACAGTAAAACAAACAGAGCAACTCAATTTATTTCAGTCTCGTGCTGTATTAACACTGTATAGTCACAGAATCCTTTGCAGAAAACTCATTAGATTTGCTGCAGGATGTTTAGGCTCCATGTCCCAGAACATTTTTAATTTAATAATATGTAACATATGAGGAAGTTCGGTTGTAAAAATCATGCATTTAATTCTGTTTGCATTATATGCTAATGATGAAATAGACCATGATTGCAGGAATCCTGGCCTAACCTTTGCTTTCCTTTTAAAATAATAAAAAGTCCATCAGGTTTTGTCCAAAGCGGTATGAAAGATAGTGATGAGGTGAATTTCCATCAAAAGTATAACAAAAAGATTGTGTTATTGATCCAGATGATGACTGTTGAATGATTCATGTACGAAGTGACAACGCTAATGACTCAACTGTGGAGTGGTCTGATAAATTGTGAACAAAACATTTAGATGATGGGAAAAATGCAATCAAAGTGTCGTTAAATGAATGCCTGCATTCCATGATTAATTAGTATGAAGTTTATTTCAAGAAAAAAAAACACTTTTACAAAAAGTGAATTAAATAAAAAGCTCTAGTCAACGTTCATTCTCAGTCAGTTTGACAGGTGCAAGAGCCAAATTTTGTGTAAAGGTCAAATTTAGACCATATCAATTAAACAAAACAAACTATACTGTGCCATTATGGGGTTTGTTGTTGCAGCACCAGACAGAACAGACACACACCACTACCGAGCTTGGGTGCCGCGTCCCATGTTTGGTGGTTTATTGCAGCTGTCAGGTCACAGCTTGCTCTTCACTCTGGCTATACCATTCACTGTGACCTAAACCATTAGTTTGGGCTTCAAGCTTCTTTTTGTTTCAACACAACTTTCAGATGCATGATTGTATGTGTTGGGCTGTGAGCTTTAGTACTCCTGAAGGACACCAGCAGTACTCTCTGGCCTTTCTGGATCCACTGTGGACACTGATGGAGGACGTATAGTCGATGCTGTTGTTCTGCTGACATGATGCTGCTGCTTTCTTTATGTGTGTCGGTGTAGATAACAATCAGTAGCACATAAATGAAGGAAAGGTAAGCTCTCAGGGGCAGCTTTACTATTCTGTTATACATAATGCAACATACTATATAATATATGCAGTTAAGCCATCGTTGCTCTGCTCCAGCAGCATCATTTGCTGCTGCTGCTGCCGCTGTTTGTATAGTCATTTAATGATCCCTTTAACCACACCTACGAACTCAAAGGCAGGTTGTTCTCAAAAGAACTAGTTTCTAACATGTCAACTTCTAATGGAGGGTGAATAATCATTTAAATATATATGTAGTTGTGTGACACATTCCACGGAGGAGATCTCTCCTGGAAGGCGTTCATGACTACACTCACATTTGTTGCACCTGAAATTGACAAATAGTTGTTAATAACGAAACTGTTGAAGAGACTTCTTCACCACTCTTACACTCACACATCTGGCCAAAATTGAGCGGTAAGATGAGTTGGTTTCAAAGAGTTAATTGTGTTACAACTCGCAGTTTCCGCTCAGAAGATAATGAGAGGTGGACGATGAGTGCCGGACAAATTGAAGGTTTCTGTGTGACTTGTGGCTGAGAGTGATATGTGCCAGTCTGTTTTCTAACTTTGTATATTAAATCTACACTTTAGGCATTTATCTGAATATGTAATTCTCAGCTTTGTCATGTTATTTTTGTGGAATGTTATTGGTAGAAATTAAAAATACAAGACTGATTTGGTGTTACCATGATCTACAAATAGATACACAGTGAACTGTCCTTTTAAATCATCATATATTGATGAGTTTGAGAAGAATATGTGAAAATAATTTACAGTGTCGATATCAGTGATTCACAGTGTGGGGTTCAGAGTGGATGAGAACATTGCTGGATGGCAGAAACCAGATGGCAGTGCAGTGAATCAAACAGGGTCACGGGCACCATTACCACAACCAAGGCCCCCAGCTCAGCCAATCAATCACACTGCCTCACCCCACATTGTGCATCTCCTGGCACTTGAGACAATGTGTATGTGTGCGCTCATAGTACATCAGTGGGTGCTGCCAAGGTCTGGCTATCGACTGTGGTTGCCCTCTTCACCTCACACCCTTTAGCAGTTACTCTCATATGGAGAGAGAGAGAGAGCAGGTACTGGAGGGAACAAGCAGTTTGAACTTTCGACATGCAGAAGAGGTGAGCTGACATGGAAAAATACAGCCTGGAGTTGAAAATGTGGTTAATAACTAAAAGAGACAAGAAAAAATATGTTATGTTCAAAAGCTGCTGTTATGATAAAGGTATTATCAGTTATCACTGTTTACAGGAACCTACATACTCGGGGATGTGTAGTGGCTCTGATGATCCTCACCTCATCAAGCTGTAGGAGTCCAGCACTTGTGTGGTGTGCCTCCACCTACCTGTGGATCCTCAACAGCTAATTAGCTACAAAGCAAATTAAATACCAGCTGTTTAGGACATTCCTCTATTTGAACAATATCTGCTGTCAACAGCATTTTCTCTCATTTAACATAAAACATAATGCATCACCATCTGAAGAGTACTGTATGTGATACATCACACGACTGAGTGTACAATTTTTAACACCATACAAAATGTATAAAATACAAGCCAACATTATGTCCAACCTCTCACAAATAACTTCATGATTTGAATTCTTGTCAGTAGCCAGAAAGGATACATTGTGATTTATTTCCAGTAACAATGGACAAGTTAACTGTGAAGTGATCTTCAACTGCAGCAACATAACTGGAAAGAAGTTCAACGGGAGCAGTCAGACAAAGAGACATGTATCAAACAAACCCCCAGGTTAGCCAGACTTATCTGAAAATGAGAACAAAGGCAGTCTGTAAAACTATTACCCAAACTACACTTTGTAAACATCTGTAATACAGAAGTTATCTGCACACAATTTTCCTGTGAAATGATGGATTATTGTAGACATCTAGGGAGCATTTACTTACAGTTTTATCTCAAAGTAAAGTAGTTTAGATGATAACCAATATCTCTGGGCTTGTTTGGAACCTTTTGGATGAGTTACTCGTGTATTCATAGATTTAGGTGGATGCTCAGTCCTTGTTAAATCACATGCTTATCAAATATTTGCTATATAGCAGTGAGGACACTGAACTGAGGCTTGTGTTCATCTTGATGACACAGAATGATTGAGGCAGTACACATACAGGTTACTGAATGATTGCATTTGTAACTGGAATTTTACATGCATGGTTTTCAAAAGGAAAGGAAATTGTCATATGAATTTATTTTGCTTTTTTTTGCCTTGTTATCCATAACTGACCACATGTTAGAGTTGTGATGTCCTTCAAAGCAGAGTACAGACAGATTCGGTTTATCCAAGGTCGAGTGAGCTTAATTTCTCGTTCTTTATTCTCAAAACGCAACCCTTAGGACCTTTCCCTCATTTGATTTCCTCAATGCTGCTGACTTTGTAAAATCTTCACACAGGAATGTGCCAATTACTTCAGGCTCTCCAGTGCCATTCAGTGGGAATTCTGAACCATCTACAGCTCGCCTAAAGTAGATCGGTGTAATTCTTTTTTTTTCTTTTTCTTTTTGAGGGGATCATGCAATTAATCTTACAGCACTGACATTCATCTGTCCCTCTGGCTCGGCTTGAAGCAGGCTCCAAGTCACCAATCTCTGTCTTGAACCTGCCAGCAGTGGCTGAAAATAACACCAGCTCCACCAGATTGTGGTTAATTAAACAACACAAGATGTAGTCATTACATGTGTCATACAAAAGACGTAGGGAAGAAAGAATAAGATGAAGGGAGAGAAGGGAGAAGAGTGGGTGAGATTTCAAGCAGATGAGAGAGGTGGATAAGATACTGAGTCAGTGAATGTGTTTGCTGTAAACCGTACAGTGGCTATAAAACAAGTGAATGGCTGCAATGTGAGTGGGTTGAAATGGAGGCAGGGGGAAAGACAAATTTGCACAAAAACATGGGACAGATTGACAAAGTGATAGAAAGTCTTTGTGTCTTGGGAAATGATGGAGTCTCAGCAGGATGACAGACAGACAGACAGGTAGGTAGATAGGTACATAGTTTTGTGGCAGCAACAGTTATTGCTTTCATCATGAATTATATGTAGAGTAAAGATAGCATTTTAGGAAATATCCTTACTCACTTACTACTTTAGCTGGTTTGGTTAGCTTAGAAATAAACTTCACAGTACTTCACAGTCCCTGTAAAGAAGGAGCAGTATCAATCCTCTGAAATAAATCACAGCAGGAAAATGAATAAATAATAACTGTGTTTCCTAAAGTGTCAAACTATTCCTTTATCCTACCTGTGTGAGAGAGAAAGTACCATGTGCAGCTGTTAGTAAGCTCCCTAATTAACACACTGAATCTGTTTTGTGAAAAACAGACATGAAATTAAATCTCTCTCTGTGAAAGAAAGTGAAGCCTACTCCTCGAAATTTCCCCTTAAATGACGTGTACACAGTGTGTTTATTACAGTTATTACAGAAAGGAAAAGAAACAAAGTTTGTTTCAGTGGCAGCTGTACAATATGTATCTGACTTTACTGCTTTAATTAGATCAACGATAATGACTTGCATCCATTGCACATTATATCAGTCTCTATCTTCTCTGGAGTTCTAATGAAAGTTACTGTTCTTTGTGCTAATTACAAACAGACCAAAAAGGTCAACGCTCTGTGTGTGTCTGTGTGTCTGTGTGTCTTTGTGTGTGT